>PVKS010053289.1:0-10460 GCA_004027875.1 Aplodontia rufa
CAATCTGGTCGCTGGCTTTGTTCAGCTCCACCCCTGCTCACCAGCCTTGCTGCTGGCCACTTGAAGGCTGCCCGCTGTGCCGGCAGAATATAAACAGACAGCCAAACAGCTGCATCCTTCTCCCTCTTTTTCTCCACATGAATCTCCCAGGACTCAGCTCCTCACAAAAGTTGTGTAAACTAGCACTAGATGTTCATAAATATATTACCCAAAATGCACCTTGAAAAACTGAAGATGAACTGGGATTTTCCCATCCAGTTTCAGAGCCACAGGAAAAGCTGCCTTCCTTCAGCTTGCCATCTTTCTTCCACATCTCTCTCTCTCTCTCTCAAGAACTCAACTACAGGGGCTGGAGAGGTGGCTCAGTGGTTGGAGTGCTTACCTGGCACGTGCAAGGACCTAGGCTCAATCTCCAGCACCACATACACAACTGAGTGCTGGAGAAACAAAGGCCAGATGAAAAAAAAAATAATGATATTGATTCTCTCTCTCAAAAATCCACTCATAATAAATTTATACTACTCATATCACCACAGGAGACATCTTTTATGTTGGTTCTTTGGGTCTCTCTGGTTTATGTTAGTAATAACAGATGATTGATACTCAAAATATATACAGCATATACTTATATATGTATGGTTTGTGTGTATAGTTTCAAAATAATGTACTTAAAATCTTTATATTATTAACTCTTTTGAACTGAACTTCAAATAGATTTTGAATAACACTGTTTAGAAGAAGGACCTCATTGCACAGGCATTTTATGTACATTTAGCATAATTCAAAGAGTCAAATCATCTTTATGTCATGTGTGTCTCATATTGTTAAGGACAGTATTATTTTTTAAAGTCCTATTCATTTCATTACAGAAATAATCATAGCATTAAATGTCAAGTATAACAACATTTATACAACTAAACTAGTGAAGATTTATTACAGAGACAACTGTTTTGAACACTCTTCTGTTAGGGGAACAAAAAAAAGGAGGGTCAGTGTTTTATTTGAATAGACAGATGGGTCATAATGTATTCCTTCAAAAGTGACCTAATTTGGTCTCTGACAGGCTATGTAAAGAAGTGACTCAGAGTACAGTGTCCTTCACTGACACAAGTCTGGGGTTCCAGTACTGGAGCTTCCCTGCCTAGCCTGCCCCAGGAGCTGGGCGAGGGTTGAGGTCTGCCTCTTTAGGTATTGAGATCATACAGTCCAGGAATTAGGAAGACAAGGAGGAACACCTTGACTCACCTCAGGGAGTCTCTAGGAAACCAGGACCATCTGTCAATGTCAGAATAGCTCAACATGGCAGTGATGGCTGAGGAAATGCTGTCCTGGCAGAATCATGTGAACAGTCCTGAGGCTTGGGTTCCATAGGTTGCACTCCTTCTAAGGCAACTGGGGTTGGGGGGGGTCAAGAACTGGTCTCCATCAAAGTGAGAGTGGCAGATAGTATTATTGCTCAAAATGCATGCTGTCCCTCCATGGGAGGGTGCTCCCTGGAGAATTTCATGTTCTCTGTTGATATTAAGAGCAGACATGTGACTTTCTTTGTTAGTGAAGTAGAGCTGAAGTTGAAAGAGTGAGCTTGTGTTTTTCTTTGCTTCATTTGCTTTGACCACAGAGTACAATGTTGTCCAGGGAGGTGGTTCCATTAGCCAGGGTCCTGGAATGAAGAAGGCATGCCAGCCTATGAAATTTAATATGATGAAGAAGTGAACTTTTATTGTTGTAAGATACTGAGATTTGGGGATCATATGTTACCACAGCATAACTTAGCCTACCCTGACTAATAAAAGAAGTTACATATCTTGCTGTCCCTCCTTGACTATCTGTGGCCTGGACAGTTATTACGGTGGCCAATGGTCAGCTTATAGAGCTTTGAAAGTCATAACACAATGAGGACTGATGAAGATGAAGCAGGTACTTTCAGGCTAATGGGGGTTAGTAAGACACAATGATTGCTTATAAGAAGCAGTCTGAGCTTGAAAGTGGCCTGAGCCAGGGTATGCCAGTTGTTTCAGAGGCGGTGACTAGATCATGTTGGTGCTTGGGCTTCTTAGAAGATGCATTGGAAGGACACCAGCCAGGGAACTGTGACAGCATCTGTGCCCAAACAACAGAAACCATTGGCATGCTTAGGCAATAAGTGCTGCCACACGCAACAATAACATCTGGAATTGGCTCTCCAAAGGACAAACACTGGAAGCTGCAGGAGGTGGAGGCATTAATAACTGTCAAGTGCAGGGCATGCAGGCTAACTTAATGGGTGAGCTCAGTCCACTCGAGGGCTGATAAGTCCTATCACTCTCTCTGCAGTGACGCCTCCTAGGAGACATATAAATCATATCCAATGACCTAATAAAATAATAAGGTTTGTCTGAGTTTTGACAACAGAAAATAATAGAGGACCTCAAATTCAGAGGGAGAGAAATAAGGGGCATTTAAAAATTGCTTTCTCACTAGAATAGGGGAAGTCTAGAGATGGACAAAAAGTTATGCTCCATCCACAAGTTGTCAGTTTTCTGAAATGCCCACAAATCTGGCACTTAATGGAAGCTACAGAAAAGTCAAGTGAATTTCTGCTAGACATTTTCTCTGTATGATGCTTGAATGGTCTCTTTTGGCATGAAACTAATTTATTGAAAATTAAATGTTTCTTTTTTCTTTCCTTTTTTTTCCTTTCAGGTGACACGTGGAAAGAGTGGGCTTTTAAGCGAGGCCGATCTAAGTTTGAATCCTGGCTCTGCTTTCTGAATCCATAACATTGGCAAGATAATTAACTTCTTTGGGTAAGTTTCTTCAATAGTGTTGTAGTGTGTAATTAAATGAAACAATGCCTAACACTTAAGAGCTCAGTCCTTGTTAGTTTCCTTCCTTAATCTTGTTGAAATGTTTAAAGGTGAGAGAGGATTTAGGTTGCTGGTGCAGGTCACTCCACTTTGCTGAACGTAAAGTGCAGTTGGTAATCATTGTAATTAAAGGAATAAGCGATTACCAAGTACACTAATTACCCTATTAGATCACCTTTCATGGCCTCCTAGCCCAGTGTTTTGTTCTAAATATCTGTGATAGCAACCAGTCACTAGGTGTGGTATGTTTCAACAACACCTTTCCTTACTCACTAGGAACTGATAGTTTGTTTCATTAGTTAACCTCTACTCAGGCCATTAAGTAGCTGAGTCCCTCTTACAGGCCAGGGACTGGGATGATTTATCTAGGACTGCCCCTGCTCTCAGCTTTCCTATCTTCCTTCAGTTAATAGAAGAAAAACTTGCTATTCCTGTTTTACCTGTGTTCTCAATTCTGTCCTTTCCAGACCCTTAGGGAACTTGCTTTATCAATTACTTTTTTCCTTATTTATTGTCCCTCTCCTCTTTTCTGTTGGGATGGAGAAGAATAAACATCACCCTAAATACTCACAGACCACCTAAAGCAGGAGAATGGCTCCTTCCTCAGATAGCTGCAGACCTCCTCCAGCTCAGAACATGAGCATGAAGTGGGGAAAGTGTATGGGTCAATTGTCAGGATTATTAGAGTACTGTATTAGAAGGAGTCGGTGACCCAGATCCCTTTCTCTTCCCCATACTGAACAGCTGGTAGCAAGTAAGCTGATGTCTTCACATTAAGTTGGAACAATTCCTTCCTAAATAAAGTGAATGAAATCCATGATGCTGGTCTTTCATGAGCTGTGGGTCTAAAGAAGGAATAGAGTTGTCTGGAATTCCACAAGAAATAGGAGGAGGAAAGAGGAAAGGAAACAGGAGACTTCAGCAAGTTTTCTTAGCTCGAAACCACTACAGATTTCAGTAGGCTCTGATATGGGGGTGCATGGTGGGTGCTAGGACCAAAGAAGAATGGGGAACTCTCACTTCCAGTGGACTACCTATCAGTATATTTTTCCACAATGGAAGTTGGACACTTCTTCCAATCAGAAGAGGTGGAGAGGTGGAGTATTTGCATGCAAGTTTTAAAAACAGATCCAGTGTTGTCAATTTCTCCTTTTTGACAAGTGAAAATAATTATTGCTGCTATGTTCTGAATGTCTGCATCCTTTCAAATTCATTGCATTGAAACTTAATTCCCAAGGTCATGGCATTAGGAGATAGGGTCTTTGGAAAATGACCATGTCACAAGGGTCACAGGAGTGGAATTGGTGCCCTTATAAAAAAGGGCTCAGAGACCTGCCTTGCTGCTTTTACCATGTGATGACAATGAGGAGGCACCATCTATGAACCTGGAAACAGGCCCTGGCTAGACAACATATCTGTTGGCACTCTGATCTTGGGCTCTCTGGCTTGCAGAACTGTGAGAAAATAAATTTCTCTGTTTAAGCCAGCCAGACGGTGGCATTCTGTTACTGCAGCCTGAGTAGACTAATAGATTAAGACAGTAATCAAGTGATGGGAAAGGGCCAACTGTTCCATTGCTGTGCTATTTGCTTCATTTTAGTAAAATTCTGATATATTATTTTTCATATTACTGTGAAAAATATTAGTCAAAAAACTATGTTCTAAAGTGACATATTCAGCCTATTCAAGATACTATAAATATACATGACACAAGCCATTTAATATCATAAATAATAGCTTTTAAAATTCATAAAATAAATGTCATCCTTTATTCAAGATAGTTTTGATTATTCTAGATCCCTTGCATTTCCAAATAGAGCTTAGAATCAGCTTGTCAATTACAATTTTTACTCCATCCATTAATGCATTTTGTTGAACTTGAACTCTATCATCACATATGGGAAAATGCAAATTGGAGAGTATAAATAATAACATGCAAATAATGTAGAAATGTGAATAATGTACAAGTAATGTGGAAATATGCAAACTTTCATAAGAAGAACATAGGCAGAATTTGTTAGAACTTTAGTCTGGAAGCAAATGAGTTTGTCACCAACTGTTTGGTATGAGAGAGAAAAGGGCTCCAATTTGTCCAGCTCCTTTGTATAACAGCCCTTTAACTAATGCAAATGTGCAAATATACAAATATTATGATAATAAGTAACTGAGAAGTTCATGCTGTTCGTATTAGCTGAGATGAAATGAGTGATGTTCTTTTAGTACTGGTACAACTTTTAAAAATATGGTTATTAGACTGATGGGATTCATTTGGGCTGCTATTAGATGGGGTCACTTATAAGAAATATAAATTTATTTTGTTTCTGGAGGCTGAAAAGTCCAAGATCAAGGGGCCTGCAGATTCTATGTCTGATGAGGGCCCTTTCTTCATAGATGGCACCTTCATAGAATACACCATGTGCTGGGCACAGTGGCACACATCTGTAATCTCAGAGACTTGGGAGGCTGAGTCAGGAAGATCACAAGTTTGAAGCCAGTCTGGGCAACTTAGTGAGATATTGACTCAAAAAGAAAAAAAAAAAAAGAAAGAAAGAAAGAAAGAAAGAAAAAGAATATATTACTATATGTCCTCATATTGTGGCAGGGCTGGACATTACCTTGATCTCTTTTACCAGGTCATTAATAATTTAATACCAACACCTCCTACAAGGTTGCACCTGTAAACACTATCACTTTGACCACCAAGTTTTGGTATAAATTAAAACTGTAGCAAAATCATTATTAACAAGCCAACATTTTGAATTGGGGTAATGTATATGAGTAAAATTTAGTTTCATCATCTTTTCCTCTAAAATTGCTAAGTTACTGTTGGAACATTTGATGGATCCCTGGGGACCACCAGTTATCATGAATGGTAAGAAACGTTGAGAGTCAAGATGTCAGTGTAAATTTCTAACAAGGATAAATGCTGTACTGGAAGAATACAGATATATAACTTTCAACCCACTAGAGGGAATAAAATTGAATAAAGAAAACAGCATAGGCATTTTCTCATGTCATAAAAACTTCTTCAGACCTCCCCTTTAATTGGCTATTTAATATTCTGTTATGTAGACGGATCAGCAAACTGTATTCAACAGTATAGTAAAAGAGCTCTCTACCACAACAAGGCAACAATGATTTATTATTGGAATTTTTACTGACATCATAAATCAAAACAATAGACCAGAGAAAAATAACAGTGAAAAGACACTTGATAAAATTCAACACCAATTTCATGTTTTGCTACATTCCTTAATAATTTTCTGTGGCACAGAGATTTATTTTTTCCTGGAAAATTCAAAAGAACTGACTGGAAAAAAATCCTTCCAATGCTTTTTTGTTTTTTAAGATAATGATTTGATGACCTTGTATTTCTTTGTAATTAATGATTATTGATTTATTCAGATTTATAGACTTTTAAAAGTCAATTTTATTAATTGACATTTTCACAGGAAATTGTCTTAAGACTAAAATTTATGGGCACAGACTTAAAGTCTTCTATTATTTTTCTCCTTTCTAACTTTAAAATAACTTTCTTTTCATCCCTATTTTGATTATTTTTGATTTCACACTTTCATTGATTAGATTTACTAGAGATTTATTCATTACATTTTTCATCAATAAGTTTCCCATTTATTTAAAAAAGTTACTTTAAAAATTCATTAATTTGGTTATTATTTCTCTAATAATAGGATTTTATTGACTGATGTTTATGTCTTTCAGCTTGAATTAGATTATTATTATTATTATTAGAGTAATATTATTAGACAGTCTTAATATTAAAAAGCCATTTTATAAAAATTCATTAATTTGTGTTTATCTTTATTAACTCTTTCTCTGATACAGGGATTTTACTTATTTGATTGCTGTTTATGTCTTTCAGCTTGAGTTATATAATTATTATTTACTTAAGTTATTATTTATTTCCTTAAAATTTTTTAATGATAATTTTAATGATATAAATTAAGATTATGCATTTGCTTTTCAGTGGAATATTATTAATTTATTGAACAATGTTATTGAATATCTAGTGGAGGCCAGGCAATATTTCAGGTGTTAGGGATACAACAGTGAACAGACAAAATTCCATGGCTTCACAGAGCTTACGAATGGTGGAAATGAAGTCAAGATGTAAATTATGAGAAAGTGATAAATGCTAAGGAAAAGACACAGAAGAAAAGGGAGATAATGAAAATACAAATGCCATCATCTAGAATGCCTAAATATGGTACCTTTATTTTTATAACAAATAGTATTTGCATTCTTATTTTCCCCTTTACAATATTATTGAGAAGAAGTTTATAAATTGAAGTTAAAAAATTTTTATTCACATCTAGTTTGGTTCAATCATGATTAGAGGACATGGCCTGTTCAGGTTTTGGGCTGGGATACTTATTATAAATGTTTTCTTCCTGGCTGTGGTGGTTCACATTGCACCTAGCCTTGAGTGCTGAGAAGCCAACAGAGGCACATGAGTGAGTAAAGGGGCTCCTTTGTATCCTAGAACCAAGCCACAGGACAAAGTCCAGGACTGTCTTGAAGGAACAGGCTCTGTTCATAATTGTTGAATAGGCCAACCCAGTGCATCTAGTCTAGTATCAATTTTTATATAGATGTATCAAAGACACAAGACACTATATATTTTGTAGTATTCCTTTTCCCTGTTTACTTAAAATTCTTTATGTCTTTATTTACTTTTTGCATACTTGATCTATTAAAAGCTCAATATGATAATAGTCTTGGAGAATAAACATGTTATTGCTTCTGCTTTCATCTCTTAATAATTATCACTTCCTATATCCTAAAAATATTTTATTTAGTGCTTAAAGGTCAAACATATGTCTTTATTGTATACCTTTTTTCCCATTTATTCCTTTTTGACTTGAATTGTTTTACACAATTTATTCTGCTTCCCATGTTTTAATTTGCATGGTGCTGCAATATCATGGCTCATTCCTTAATTTTAACCTTAGGGTAATTCAGGTAAAGTACATCATATGCTTCCTCGTTTAACTGTTCATTCATTTGTCACAAATATCTGTTGTTCTTGATGCTAGATACAGCAGGAAACAAAACAAAGTGGTGATTGGGAGACCTTCAGATTACACTGAGCAAGCATGACCCATGGAATGTAATCATTAACTTTATTTTTATCCACTGGTTCCATTCAAATTTATACAGTGGGTATTGTTCTTTCCCTTGCCTGTTTCCTCGTCTCCTTCACCAGGCTCCAACTTAATTGGGTCAAAAGAAGTAGCTTAGCAGATGAGGAAAGGCAGTGGCAAGGTTGGGAAGAGAGAAGACAACACATCATGCTTTTCTTACAAAACAGTTAATTTGTAAAAGGCCTGAGTTAGGAAAGGGGATTCTTTTTGAGTAATGTTTCAAGCTCTGATTGTTACTGGTTCTGTTGCTTACTACCTGATGGTTATAAGAAAACCCATGGGACTTGCCTTAAATGTCATCTCAGGAGGGAAGAAAGAACCAGTTCCATATTTGTAGGTTTTTCTCTTCCTTCAACCTCCAACTAATCATTTCCCAATTTATTGCTATAATCTTGAGTCCAAATTATACTTAATACATTATAATTTTATAAACATTATTTTTTAGTTATTTTTACTATATGTATTGGATTTTGTATCTGTAACAGAACAAATCATCTTTAGTTGATATTTTATATTTTCAACCAAATTTTCCTGTATCCTGTATTTCCCATTATAAATTTTGATTACTTTCTCTCTAGAATAGCATATATTCTCAGACCATACTGATCCAAGAAAATCTGTTACCTAAGTGACACAGCAGTTCATCAGGTTATTATAGTCTTGAGTCTCATACTTTCTCCTTCATAACCTGTAATCTTTGTTTCATTATCTTCTGGCATTAGTGTTATAAGGACAGTTCTGAAGCAAGACTAGATTTTGCTATTTTGTAGGAAACAAAATTTTCTTCTAGAAATGCTGTAGAAATTTTTCATTGTTTTCAAAGTTCACAAATTTTTCCTATTCCATTCATTAATTTTTGCCTAGAATGTTATGTGCCTTTGTAAACTTCCTATTCAGCACTTTTTATAGAATTTTTCCTTAATTTTAACACCTCGATCCCTTGCTTTGATCTTAGAAACTTGCAAGTCAGTTAGGTTCTGTCCAATTCAAACACATGAAGCATAATGCCTCTATGCTCTTTTAACACAGAGATATTTGAATCAGAGTGACTAAAAAATTAAATAAAATCTACATCTATTTTTTAACCTAAAAATTAGATTTTAAAAATAGATTAACAACCCTTAGCAACAGAAGTCTAAGAGTCTAGATAGTATTATAGAAATTCAGGAGAAGAGTGAAGTAAGAGAGATGAAAGGAAACTCATGTTAAAGTCAAATCAAAGTACTTATCCTATTCAGGGAAAAGTAGAACATTTATAATTTTAAGAAATTTATAAAAATATAAGAATGATTTCTCCTAAGAAGAATACAAATAGAATGTACAACTTCAACATCAGTCAAAATTTTACCTACTCAGTGAAAGATAGAAAATCAGAAATAAAATAAAGTCCTTTAAATAGAAGCACAAAATATGATAGTGTAAGCAAGTTCTAACGGAGTACAATTCAAAATAACTATAAATGGGCTGGATCCATGAAAGTTCAGACCCTCTCAGATTGAATTTTTTTAAAAAATTGACTACTGAGAATTAGCAATATTTGCTCCATATATTATAGAGAATTTGTGTCAGCTTTGTTGTGTAAAAAATGGAAATGTAGATCACCGAAACTGCAAAAGTAAGCTGAAAAAGAACCAAGAGTCAGGGCTTCATAACCTCCATAAAGTGGGAGGGAGGGGAAGAAGAAACAAACACTGGTGTGATTAGCATGGGGGTCAGGCTGCCTGCCTGGTGACTCCATCCAGGATCCCCCATATTCTCAAGGTACAGTAGAGCTGAGTGGTAGACATTGCAACGTGCTGCCTAGGTCACCCTTCCACGAAGGTCTTGTCTGTTCAATTCCTGGGAGGATTTTTTTTTTTTTTACAGAGCTTTTTGTATTTTATTTTATTTATTTATTTTCCCACATTTATTAGAAGTATATTGCGATACAGGATACAGATGAGGGGGAAACATTGTCAAAACTGTAGCAATCAATGTGTATAAACTTTGATAACCAGGGGTAATGCTAACACATAGATAAGCTACTATGGGTTTCATCTATTGCACTTTCCCCCAGAAGAACTCATGTGTTAATTGGGTATCTAGTGTAGGAATAACATCGGCTTCTGGAATGGTTCCCCCATCTTCCCCATCACCAGACTCCTATGAGTTCTTCGTATACCCTCCCCCCTCCCCATCCCCTTCTCTACACCTCCAAGTTACCTAGGGAGCTTTCGCCCCTGTTGCACTGAAAGTCATTCAATTTGAGGATTTGTTAGGTCAGCCGTCTGTCCTACTGCTTCAACATAAATTCTAGTATCAACAGATGAGAGAAACCATTCGGCCCTTAAGTCTCTGAGCTTGGGAGACTTCACTAAGCATAATTCTGTCCATCTCCATCCATTTGACTTCGAAAGCTGTAATATCGTCTTCTCTGATGGCCGAGTAGTATTCCATAGTATATATGAAC
>PVKS010053290.1:0-10464 GCA_004027875.1 Aplodontia rufa
TGCGTGCATCCGTGCGCTCTTCCGGGGAGTCCTGCGTGCTCTTCGCGCCCTCCGCTGGGGAGAGAAGACGCGCTCGCTGCAATGGCAGGCTGTTTCAGTCTTCTTAATGATATTTTTTTATTTGCTGAATCATATAGCTTTACTTCTTTGCACATGTATTTAGTAAGTGCTTTGGAGTCTTTTTGTCCAACAGCTGGGATCCTCCAGGAACAGGGTTTATTGACCATCTCCTCCCATGTATTTGTCACACTTTCATATTTCTTTGCATGTTTCATATTTTTTTGTTGTTAAAATTGGACTTTAGATAATACTGTGTCAGCTCTCAATTGTAATTACCTGTCTTATAAGGGATGGTGATTATTGCTACTTTTTGTTTGTTTAATTGCTTTTGTGGACAAGTTTCTATGAAATATGTTTCTCTTGCTGTCTGTAGGCATTGACATCATCACTTAGAAATGAGTCAACTTTTAAAAGAAATTTCACCTTTTTATTTTTTGGTCATTATATTGAACTCAGGACATTGTGAATGCTGAGCATGTGGGCTCCTATCCCCCCCACCACCTTTTTTGTTTGTTTTTGTTTAGTTTCTTAGTATTTCCTTAGGAAAAGCAAAGTTTTTCTTCAGCCATGATTGGTTGGAAGTTGTGCTTTAAGCCAGTAAAGCTGCACCCTTTACTTATAGATCTGTGTGTGACTTGGAAAATGCTTGGCAAATGCCTTTTGTTAAATTCCAGAGTCCTGAATTGGTGGTCTTTGTTTTTTCCAGATATACTGATGACTTTTAGGAAGGGGGTTTGCCATTCTTTTAACCCAACCATTCTGTCTCTACTGAATATTTTTTTATTAATTTTTTTCAAAAAGAGAGGGACATAGAGTGAGAAAGAGAGAATCAATTGTATTTAGTTTTTCATGTGGCCTTTTTTCCCCCCCGACATTTTGATATGTATGTGGTGCTGGGTTTCTAACCAGCATCCTCGCACATGCCAGGGAATCACCCTAACCGCTGAGCCATGCTCCAACCCCCTCAGTAAATAAGAATACTAAGACGTTTTGGATTGAGTAGGTTTGTATTTCTAAAACATTATTCATTCTCAAAGCACTTTGAGAAATTCTTTTGTGAGGCTTTACTCACAGAAGAGATTGAGGCCCTTCTCCAGAGAAGATTCAGTGGATGGGTTAACTTGATCAGAGTCACTCTTTTCAGCTTAGGGCAACTTGGCAGGTCTGTGCTACTTGTTCCAACTCCTTAACCTATCAGAATTCCCACAGCCTAATTCTGCTCTTTTGTCTGGCTTCTGACTTTGTTAAAAAGCAAATAAGGTAGGAATATTCTTTCTTTGAGAAAAGTTATCATGACACAGAACAAGAACATCCTCTCTGACATTGCGTTTAGGAAGCAAAAATGTCACACTTCCAAGAAGTCTTTCCCAAGTTTGGGAATGGGGACACTCAGGGAGTCTGGAATAGTTCTTCCCTTGGCCTGAGGCAAGGAGGGAATTTTACAGAGGAAGAGAGGAGGGAAGAGAAAGAAGTCCACTGTCTAAATATGTTGTTCATGGGTTTGGGGATTTAGCTCAGTGGCAGAGCATGTGCAAGGCCTTGAGTTTGCAAGGCCCCGAGTTTGGTGCTCAGTCCTAAAAAAAAAAAAAAAAAAATGTTGTTCAAGTTCATTGAAATGGCATCATTTCTCTCAATCCAGGTCCTCCCTAGGTAGGAAATTTTCTGAATTAGTTTTTCCATGGAGGATCCCACACTTCCTCTTGAAGTTACTTCACAGTGGAAATCCCCAAATCGTGTGCGATTTTTTTTTTGTTTTTTTGTTTTTTTATTACCACTCCCTCACTTGCCAGTGAGGGACAGTGTGGTGCTTGATGAGTTTGGGAGTAAGGCTTTTGTTTTTCCTGGTCTGTGGATGGGGAGGGAGGCTCACTTTAACTGACCAGAAGGCGTGATTGACCTCTAACCATCCTCTTGTGGATACTTCGAGGGTTTAGCTTTCACTTTACCCCAACTGTGGAGACTCTAGAAGTCCAGGGGAAGATGTGAGACCTAGTGGACACTGGGTAACTGATGGCTGTTAGTGTTATCTGGAGCCACAACATGGTAGAATGCTTGAATCCTCAGTCTTGGGAAAAGAGTTCTCTTCTACCTTTGTACTGGGCTATAACCTCGCCTAGTGCTCTGCCTTGTGCACTCATGTGCCTGTGCTCACTTCTGCTGAGTGGGAAAGGGTATCGTGGTCCAGGAAGGTTCTGCCATCCAAGGATTCTCCTGCCTACATTTAGCTGCCAATTTTTTTCCCTTGCTTACCCCAAGGCTCCTTGCAATTCTCTGCTTCTCCTTGTCTGTCTCCCTTCTTCCAGCATACATTTCTCCTGTAACACACCCACACACCGCAAAGATATTGATACTTATCTTGGAAGAAGGCAACATATGGAAACATTAAATACATTTAATCAAAGAAACAGATAAATGCCAAATATTTAGACTGTTTCCCCCACTTTTTAAAATTGGTGCATTATACTTTGTTCATAATGGTGGGATTTGTTGTTATGTATTTGTACGTGCACACAATATAACAGTATAATTTGCCCAGTATCATTCCCCAGTATTTCCTATTTCCCTCCTCTCCTCCCTTCCCATCTCCCTCCCCTGGCCCATTTCCTCTATGCTACTGACCTCCCTTCAGTTTTTATGAGTTCCTCCCTCTGCCCCAACTTTATTTCCTTTTCCTCTCTTGCTTCCAAATATGAGATAAAATGACTTTTGGCTATCTGAGCTTGATTTATTTCCCTTAACATAGTGTTCTTAAGTTCCATACGTTTTCCTGCAAATGACATAATTTTATTTTTCTTTATGGCTGAATAAAGCCCCATTGTATGTATACCACATTTTCTTCATCCATTCATCCATTCATGGACACTTAGGCTGGTCCCATGATTTGGCTATTATGAATTATGCTGTTATGACTATGGGTATGGATGTATCACTATAGTATAATTACTTTAATTCTTTAGGTTAAATACCATAGAGTGGTTTAGCTGGATCATGTGGTGGTTCCTTGCCTGGTCTTTTGAGGAACCTCTCTACTGATTTCCATGGTGGTTGTACTGATTTACAATCTTACGTACAGTGCAAAAGTGTTGCTTTTTTTCCACATCCTCTCCAGCATTTATTATTGCTTATATGTTTGATAACTGCCATTCTGACTGGTGTGAGATGAAATCTCAGTGTATTTTTTTTTTAAGAGACAAAGAGCTTATTTTTTTCATCTGGTTTTTGTTTTTCCTCCACTTCTTTATGTATGTGGTGCTGGGGATCAAACCTGAGGCCTGGTGCATGTCAGGCAAGCACCGTACTGCTGAGCCACCTCTCCAGCCCATCAGTGTAGTTTTGATTTGCATTCTCTAATTACTAATGATGTTGAGTCTTTTTTTTCCCACATATTCATTGGCCATTTGTATTTCTTCTTTTGAGAAGTGTCTAATTCATTTGCCTGTTCTTAAAATTGGGTTATTTGTTTTCTTGATGTTAAGTTTTTTGAGTTCTTTACATATTTTAGATATTAATTCTCAGAAGAGTAGCTAGCAAAGAGTTTCTCCCGTTCTGTAGGTTTTCTCTTGACATTCTTAATTGATTCCTTTGCTGTATAGAAGCTTTAAATTTCATGCCATTTATGAACTCTTGGCATTATTTTCTGAGCTTTAGGGGGTCCTATTGAAAAAGGTGTTCCATGCCTATATGCGTGGAGTATTTGACCATACATTTTCTGCTAGGTGTTTCATAGTTTCTGGTCTAATTCCAAGATCTTTGATAAATTTTGAGTAAGATGAGAATTAAGGGCCTAGTATCATTCTTCTACATATGGATAACTAGTTATCTCAGCACCATTTGTTCAATAGAGTGTCTTTTCTCCAATGTGTTTTGGCACCTTTGTATAAGGATTGGAGAACTGTATCTGTGAAGGTTTGTCTTTGTTTGTTCTATTCTACACCATTGGTCTGTGTGTTTGCTTTTATGTCAGTGCCATGCAGTTTTTATTATTATAGCTTTGTAGTATAATTGAAGTCAGGTATTGTGATGCCTCCAGCATTGCTTCTTTCGGTTTAAAATTGCTTGGGCTGTTGTTGGTCTTTTGTTCTTCCAAATGCACTTTAGGACTGTTTTTTTCTAGTTCTGTGAAGAATGTCAATTAGTATTTTGATAGAGATTGCATTGAATCTGTATATTGCTTTTGGCATCATGGCCATTTTAACAATGTTAATTCTGCCCACCCATGAATATGGGAAGTCTTTCTATCTTCTATGTCTTTTTCTATTTCTTTCCTCAGTGTTTTGTAGGTTTCATTGTAGAGGTCTTTCACTTCCTAAGTTAGAGTTATTCCTATTTTGTGAGACAATTCCTATTTTGGGAGACTATTGTGAATGGGATTTCTTTCTTTTTTTTTTTTTTAAGAGAGAGGGACAGAGAAAGGGGAGAGAGAGAGAAAGAATCAACTTTATTTAGTTTTTCATGTGGCTTTTGTTGTTCAGACACTTAGTTGTATACATGGTGCTGGGGTTTGAACCCGTGTATTTGTGCATGCTGGGCAAGTACCTTAACCACTGAGCCACTGCTCCAGCCCTGAATGGGATTTCTTAGAAGATTAATTGTTGGTATTTAGGAAAGTTACAGATTTTTTGTATGTTGGTTTTGTAACTTGTTACTTTGCTGAATTTATTAGCATTAGCAGTCTTTCAGTGGAGATTTCTGGATCTTCTAAGCTTAGGATCATATCATCTGCAGGCAGTGATAATTTGATTTCTTCCTTTCCTGTGTTTATCCCTTTTATTTCCTTTTGTTACCTAATTGCTCTGGCTAGGATTTCTAGTACTATATTAAGTAGGAGTGGTGGAGTGGACAACCTTTTCTTGTTCCAAATTTTAAAGTAAATCCTTTCAGTTTTTCCCCTTTTACTATGAGGTTGGCTTTGGGTTTTTCATATACAACCTTTATGATGTAACAGGAGGTTCCTTCCGTCCATAGTTTCTTCATTGTTTTTATTATGAATGAGTGCTGAATTTTGTCAAAGGCTTTCTGTGTATCCATTCAGATGACTAAGTGATTTTTAAAATTTATTTTTATTAGCCCATTATAGTTTTACATAATGTTGGGATTAGTTATCACATATTCCTAAATACACACAATTCAGCAATACAGTTTGTTCAATATCCCCCCTCCCACATCCCTCTACCTCCCTCCTCCCATCCCCTGATCCCTTGCCTTTCTTCTGGGTCCTATATTATTCCTAAAAAACCCAAATACAGTGACATAATTCTTGTAGCTATGAAGAATATTTTTTTATATATATGGCTATTGACTAAGTGATTTTTGTCCTTATTTCTATTTATGTGATTAGTTACATTTATTGATTTATGTATGTCAAACCATCCTTGCCTGAGATAAAACCAACTTGGTCATGATATGCAATCTTCTTGATGTTATTAGATACACTTTGCTAATATTTTATTAATGATTTTTTTGCATCTAAGTTCTTCAAGGATGTTGTTCTGTAATTTTCTTTCTTTGGTGTTTTTTTAATCTGGTTTCATAGAATGAATTTGGAAAAGTTTCAGTCCTTTCTAGTTCATGGAATAATTTGAGGAGTTTTTGGAGTAGTTATTCTTTAAAGGTCTGATAGAATTCTGCTGAGAATCCATCTGGTTTTACTTTGTTGAAAGAGTTTTTATTATTACTTCTATCTCATTACCAGCTATTGGTCTGTTAGATTTTCTTTGTCCTCTGGATTCAACTTTGGCAGATCATATATCTAGAATTGTATACATTTCATCTAGATTTTCTGATATATTGGAGGGTAAGTTTTCAAGGTAGTCCCTAATGATCTGTTGGATTTCTGTGATGTCTGCAGTGATTTATTTTTTTTATCTCTAATTTTTTAAATTTGGGTATTCCTTTTCTTTTGGTTAGTTTGGTATAGGCATATCAATCTTCTTTATCTTTTAAAGAACTAGCTCTTAATTTCATTGATCTTTTATTTTATTTTTTTTAAAGAGAGAAGGACAGAGAGAGAGAGAGAGAATCAATTTTTTTTTTATTGAGTTTTTCACATGGCTTTCGTTGCTCTGACACTTAGTTGTGTAGGTGGGTGCCGGGGTTTGAACCCTTGTACTTGTGCATGCAGGGCAAGCGCCATAACCACCAAGCCACTGCTTCAGCCCCCTTTGTATTTTTTTAAATTCTAAATTTCATTGATTTCAGTTCTGATCTTAATTATTTCATTCCTTTAACTGGTTTTGGAATTGGTTTGTTCTTCTTTTGCAAGGGCCTTGAGATAAATCATTAGGTTGTTTATTTAGGATATTTCTGATTTTTTTGGTTGGTACTCATAGCTATAAACTTTCCTCATAGAACTGCCTTCATAGTGTCCCAGAGGTTCTGGTATGTTGTATCATTATTTTCATTTGAGTCTAAGAATTTTAAAATTTCATTCCTGATTTCTTCTATCACTCATTCACCTTTCAAAAGTGTATTGTTCAGGGGCTGGAGTGGTGGCTCAATGGTTACAGCACTGGCCTGGCATGCATGAGGATGTGGGTTCGAATCCCAGCACCATATACACAATGAAGTTTTGGAGCAATGAAAGCCACATGAAAAACTAAATAAAATTGATTCTCTTGTTCTGTATCTCTCTTTTTTTTAAAAAAGTGTATTGTCCATGTTTTTATATAGTTTCTATGTAGAGTTTTTTGTTGTTGATTTCTAATTTCATTCCACTATGATCTGATAAGATACAAGGAATTGTATCATTTTATCTTATATTTTCTTTTCTTTTTTTGTTTTTTTTTAAAGAGAAAGAGAGAGAGAGAATCAATTTTTATTATTGAGTTTTTCATATGGCTTTCGTTGCTCTGACACTTAGTTGTGTATGTGGTACTGGGGTTTGAACCCGTGTACTCGTGTATGCCAGGCAAGCGCCGTAACCGCCAAGCCACTGCTCCAGCCCCTTATCTTGTATTTTCTAAGAGTTGCTTTGTGGCCTAAAATATGAGCTGATGAGAAGAAAGTGTATTAAGCAGTTGTTGGATGAATTATTCTATAGATGTATGCTAAGTCCATTTGATTATAATATTTTCAGATCTTTACTGATTTTATGTCTGGATGACTTATATTGATGAATGAGCTGTGTTGAAATCACCCAGTATTATTGTACTGAGGTCTATGTGAGGCATTAATTTGAGTATTGTCTCTTATGTAATTAGTTGTACCCATGTTTGGGGCATAAATATTTACTATGGTTATATCTTCTGGTTGGATTATTTCTTTTACAAGTATGAAGTGACCTTCTTTTTCTCTTCTGATTAATTTTGGTTTGAAGTCCACTTTGTTGGATATGAGAGTAGCTACTGCTGCTTATTTTTGGGCTCCATCCCAAGATATATCAATTGCCATTCTTTCACTTTCACTCTGTGGCTGTCTTTGCCTGCAAGGTATGTCTCTTGCTAACAACATATAGTTGGATCTTGTTTTTTAATTCTGTAAGCCTGTGTCTTTTTTTTTTTAATAAGAGAGGCACAGTGAAAGGGAGAGAGAGAGAAAGAGAGAATCGATTTTATTTAGTTTTTCATTTGGCTTTTCATTGCTCAGACACTTCATTGTGTACTGGGGTTTGAACCCGTGTCCCTGCACATGTGAGGCAAGTGCTGAAACTGCTTAGCCACCACTCCAGCCCAGGTATGCCTTTTTTAACCAGAGAGTTGAGATCAGTTACATTCAATGTTATGGAGAATGGTTTATCAATTCCTAGCATTTTGATTTATTTTTAACATTTAATTTGGTCCCATTCCTCATTTGCTTAGCTACTCTCAACATGAGATTTGTTCCTTTGTGAGCTCTGGTTTTTTTTTTTAATTAGAAAAAGAAAAATACTATGGATTACCCAGTCAGGTCAGAAATGTATCATCTTGCTGCCAGAGTTTCCCATGACAAAGAGCTTATGGACTGGTTGTAGCCTCCACTAGGTCCTCACAATGAAAATTAAAAGTGAATTGAGGAGGGTTGGGCACCTTTAATAATTGGTGGTTAGGACTCTGGGATAATATTGATCCTAATGTTACTTTTACACTTTTCAAAGTACTTCACAACAAACATATTACCTGGATACTATTACTGTATGTATGCTATCCTTGTTTTTAGATGAAGAAATGGAAGCACAGACATGTCAAATATTTTGTTCAGAATCATACAACCAGAGGTGAGACTTGAACCCAAGACATACACTAATCATGTCCCACCACTGTTATTCTGTTGGACATATGAGGCAATAGGTTGCCCTTTGCCAGCAACTTCTTGATCTTAGTCCAGTAAGTTAAGTTCTATTTTAGCGGCATGATACAGTGGTGGGAGAAGGGAACCCAAGGTTTCACCTGATGGCAATTAACAGCTCATTAATTCTTCCAAGACTCTGGGGCCTCGTGGCCTATAGACAGCTAATTAGCCACTGGCACTAATGATGGTTAAGAAGGGAGGAGAGAATTCAGAGGAAATGTGCCAGCAACAGTGCACTCTGTAGTAAATAAAAAGGTCACCCTCTGCTTCTCTGTGTTACTGGGGAGTTCGAAGACATTGTTTTCTCAGTGCTACCCTCTTGAGTGCTGAAGCCTCATTTGAACCCATTCAATACATCATCATAATCATCTTCATTTTATTATTATGACTATTACTATTATTATTATTACTACTTTTGTGGTACTAGGGATTTAACTCAGAGGCACTCTACCTCTGAGCTACATCCCCAGCTCTGTTTTTATTTTTTATTTCAAGACAGTTTGCAGAAGCTGGCCTTGAATTTGCAATCCTCCTGCCTCACCTGCTGAGTCTCTGGGATTACAGGCAGGGATCACCACACCCAGATGTATTATTTTTTGTTTATTTCCTTGTTAAAATTGAGTTGTAATTTACATACAATAAAATGCACAGATTTTAGCCAGGCGTGGCAGTGCACAACTGTAATCCCAGCAGCTCAGCAGGCTGAGGCAGGAGGATTGCACATTTGAAGACAACATGGGTAACTTAGCAAGACCTTGTCTCAAAATAAAAATAAAAAGGTCTGGGTATGTTATTCAGTGGTAGAGTCCATTGGAACAGAAAAAAAATTTAAAAGCACAGATGTTAAGTGGATAGTTTGGTAAATTTTGATGACCTCAATTAAGATAGAGAATATTTTCACCATCCTACAATCTTGCCCTTGCCTCTTTTTTCACTATGCAACCTTCTACTCCTGTCTAGAGGCAACCAGTATTATGATTTGTCACCATAATTTAATTATTCCTCTTCTAGGACTTAAAACACATGGAATAATACATGGGTCAGGGCTCTTTCAGTCAGTACAATTCATTCATGCCATTTCATGTGTCAGTAGCTCCTTTAAAAAATCAGCTTAATTGGAGTACAATTTACGTGGAAGAAATTGCACACATTTTAAGTATCAAGCTTAATGAGTTTTAATAAGTGGATCTATCTAAATGACTGCTCATATGTGGAAGTGTAGTCCATGTGTTATAGGCTTGCTCACCAGCCTCTGGCACTATTTGGATGTGGTGGAGCTTTAAAGAGGCGAGGCTTAGTTGGAGGAAGTTAAGTCATGGGGGATCTGCCTTTCAAGGGGATACTGGGGGTTCCAGCCCCTTCTTGTTTCTCTCTTTGCTTCGCAGCTGCTATAAGAACTCATCTCCTCTGTCATGGGCTCCCATCATGCTATACTGTGCTACCACAGGCCCAAAGCACAGGCCATGACCATGGACTAAACCTCTGAAACCGTGAGAGCCCAAATAAACCTTTCCTCCTTTAGGAGATTATCACAGGTATTTTGCTTTAGTGATACAAAATTGACTAACAGAACCACCCCCCTATATAAGACATGGAGCATTTCCATTACCCTGGCCCAGGCAACCAATTATCTGGTTTCTATCATGCTATATTAGTTTTTTTCTTATTGAAGAAACTTTCTGTAAATGGAATCAGATAGAATATATTGTTTCTGGTTTCTTTTGCTTGGCTTGTTATTAAGATTCATTGATAGTTTCTCATACTTTAGTACAGTAAGTTCCTTTGTGTTACTAATACTATTTAATTGTATGAACATGCCACAATTTCTTTATCTGTTCACCAGTTGATGAACCTTTGGGTTTTTTCCAGTTTGCGGCTGTTAAGGACAAAGCCATTATGAACAGTTGTATACAGTTCTTTGAAAGAACACATGTTTTCTTTTTTTTTTAATTTTTTATTTTGAGCAACCTTACAAGATTTTAACAAAATAATATAAAATGTGTATAAAATATGCATATATTCTGGATATTGCAATTATCCCCAGGAGTGCCCCCCCCAATTACCCTCCCTTATCCCTCCCTTCCCCTTCCCATTATAACTCTAAAAAAAGTATTAGATTGTAAAGCATTACATCTTATC
>PVKS010053291.1:0-10454 GCA_004027875.1 Aplodontia rufa
TATGAAACTCTATGTTGACCACATAAATTATTTTTATAATAGTTAACAAATTTGGATTATTCAGATACCTGGTTTTTGCATTACTGTTAGTAATTATTTACTGACATATTGCTTACTAGACTAAAATGCTGAAACTTAATGATACTTTTATATTTTTCTGTTTGGTTTTTATTATTTGAGTACAAAAACATCTGATTTGACAAATATATTGTTCAGATAAGTAGTTTTAAACTAAGCCATAGAACTTAATTTTTAAAAAAATACTTTTGAGAAGACAATGTTATTCAGAGGTAAAATTCATGACTTTAACTTTTGTTTTAATCTCAAGCATGAATATCAGATTAAACTTTAATCTCCTAAAGACTGAATGAATGTGTGCACATGGCTAGTTTATAAAATATACAAACTTGGACTTGGACAATGACATCTTACTATCCCCAAAGCAGTATAAAAGGAAAAGCTAAACAGCATGTTGGCATGAATACCACATTGAATTATTCATGTGATCTGAAAAATAACCAGACAAATTAAGTTAATGATGATAAGCTACCATATATATATATATGGTATACATATATATGTATATATATGTATATATGTGTGTGTAACGAGAGTTGGGGGAGATGGAGAAGGAGTAAAAGTGGGAGAGAGGTAGAAATTCACAAAACCCATTTAAAAATAAATTCCAAAATTTTCACTGTTTAACCATTTATTTTTCTTTATTTTTTAAGAGAAAGAGGAACAGTGAGAGAGAAAGAAAGAGAGAATCAATTTTATTTGGTATTTCATGCGACTTTCATTGCTTTGACACTTCATTGTGTATGTGGTGCTACGTCCTCACATATGCCAGGGAAGCACCCTAATCGCCTAAGCCACTGCTCTAGCCTCCTAACAATTTCTTTATGGTAGATTCCAGAAGATTTCAAATCTTTTTAAAATTTGTAACACCAAAAATAAGAAATAAAAATTTCAAGTGGTAACATGGAATTATAGAACTAAAGTAATTTAAGTTACATTTCTATGTCTTTGTAATCACTGAAGGATCATTGTTTATTGTTTTATTTTTAATTTTTGTAGGAGACAGTAAGAAAGAGAGAAAGAAAGAATCAGCTTTATTCACTTTTTCATCTGGCTTCTGCTTTTTGGACACTTAGTTGTATATGTAGTACTGGGGCCTGAACCTTGGTCCTTGCACCTGCCAGGCAAGCGCTCTAACTGCTGAGCCACTGCACCATCCCCAATTGGTGTTTATTTTGATCTATTTAATGTAGAAATAATACTATTACAAATCTTGGATTTATTTCTTTTTCTCTTTTTGCTAACTTATGGTACTTCTGAATAATAATGAACCTAACTACATGGCTGAAAAATTCTATGAAGATAGAATAGGCATATTGTCATTTTAACACACTCTAACACATTTAAGTATATTATGACTGTTGTTAATGCTGTTTCCTAAATAACTTTTGAAGAAAATATAAACCAATTTCATCATTAGTTATTATGGATAATATTGAAACAAATATAAATGCCACCTTCCAAAAAATTATATGAAAAAATTAATTTTGAAAAAATATATATTTGCAAAAGAAATGTATTGACTATGAACTAAAATATAGACAAGTACAGCGAATTAGAGTATAGTAATAATATTGGAGTCACCCACAATTCTCCTCATTTCTTTCTCAGAGAAAAGTGTAGTTAACATTTTCACATAGGGAAAGTTTTTCTGAGAGATAGTAAGTTTAAAGATCCAAAGTAACCCTCGAATGATGACCTTTCTTGCTTTAAAAAGGAGTAATAAGTAGATTGTTTATGTTCACATCTTATAGAGTATATTGGTTCATCCAAACATGAGAAATGCGAGTGAACTGGAGTAAAATTTGCTCACACAACAATAAGTAAAAATGGGAGAAAATGCCTTTATTTCATACTGTCCGTAAGTCTTGCCCAAAATTCTTGCAATGAGATAATGAAGCAAGTGGCTCTGCTAGAAGACAGCATTGTTCAGTGGAAAAGACTGCAGAAGAAAATTTCAGATGACTTCAGCCATAGCACTGAAGTTAAAATCACTTACTTTGACCAAAACTATTGTCTCAATACATAGACGAGTAAACTTAAGATATAGAAAAAGTAAGGGATTTCTTAAGCTTTAATGCAATGGAATTGTCACAGCTGGGCAAATGAAGCACCTGAGTTCTTAATTCTTTCTGTTAAAGAACTGAGAGCCCACAGAGACTGAGCTGGACACTGTGTGTGCTACAGTTTTGCCTGGAGAAGACAAGTAAGACTTTCAGAAAAAATACCATATGATCTCAATCCCCAGGAAATCTGAGTAAATTTACAGAATTTTTGGTAAACCTAGGATACTTAGAGTTATTATAAAAACCTTGGTAGACAGTAACAAATTTTGCAAGATAATGATAAAATAAAAAGCCTTTTTTTACTCTATAGGAACATTTTGAGGGTTCCCCCATGTCTTATTAAATAATACAACTAGATGCCTCGGTACAGTATGAATGGATTTTAATCATTTTCCCATGGCATAGGATTCTTAATACTAATTGCTGTTTGTTTAATACTTTGTAATAAATGGAGATATTCAATAGCTCTCTCCATTAACTTTATGTGAAAAATGCTATATTTTATATATATGTATAGGTATATATGTGAATATATATTATAAATGTATATGTGATGTTTAGATTGTATATACAATATCAAATTTAAAATTAGTAAAGCAGACATTGTTATTGTGTGTGTTCATGGACTATTTTAACAGGAACTTTGTATTATAGCTACACAAAAATCTCACAAATATGATTTTAATTTTATTACTTGGGGCTGATGCAATAAATTTGTTTTAATTTTACCATATGAGACCCTCCCATTCATTTTAAAGTTGACTACAAACATCCTGTTGAGCCTCACAATTAATTTAAGATTGGACCCAGCAGAATTAATTATTCTAATGTTGAATTCAGCCATGAAAAATTCTATTTGAAGAAAAAATATTTTTTCTTAAAATTATTCTATATTTGCTTCTGGTTTTATAAGAATTTGAGTTGTTGGAACTGCAAAATTAGATATTTCATTTATCCATTACTGACCTTACTATGTTGGTTTAAAAAGAAAGAATAAAAAATTCTGATTACAAAGAAAATAAAATAGATAAATAATCAAAAGCAAGTACCAAAATTTCAGGTATGTTTAAGTAAAAGATATATTTGACCTTTTAGCCATCAATTTAACATAATTAAATATTGTTCATAATCCCATGTACTTTTGATAGTCTTAAGCATCCCTTCCCTTACCACTTTTTTTGTATAATACTGCAGTTAAATTGTTCTACTAAAGGAGATGCCACTATCGTATAACACTAAAGTCATTCCAGGGGTACTATAATTGCTGGAGTTTCAAACTCTCAGAATTGTTTTTCCTTTGTCCATAGCGAGGGTCAAAATAGATATCGATAATGATGGAGAAAGTACTATATTAAATATGATGGTGATTTTGATACATTAACTTAATGCACTATATAATAAACAATTGTTCATCAAAAGTCAACACAAGCCAAAGCAAAGAAATATCAAAAACAAAACAGGAAAGGGAAATAGTACTTCAAGAATAAAGTATCATTAATATCTGAATATAAAACATGCAACAAGAGTTTATTCTTAATACCCATTTTAATAAGGAGTAATATGCTGTAGTGTACTGGGCTTGTGTGGAAGAAATGCAAAGATGTATGTGTTGATATCTGGCTCTTTAAAGAGATTTCAATCTATTAGTTATTCGGCTACAAGATGCAGCACTCTATCAGAAGTCCAAGGAAAGAATAAACATTTTCACTGACTTTTCATTCTGAAAGGAACACTCAGTTGTTCATTGATCCCTAGAACCTATTGACAGATCTCTTTCCTTTTCCAGAGCTCCAATAAGGAACACATAGATCTTAAGTTTATTTATTTCAAAGTTAAACTTACAGCTCTGGCTGTATTTATACCTTTTGATTGTTCTTTAATACTATTAAAATAAACAACCACCAGACTAAAATTAAATTATAAGGTGTGGTGAGTTAATGTCCGCTACCAGTCTGTGCTTAATCTTCATCTAATCGCCTCTTTCCCACTGTTCTCAACCAATTGAATTTTCATAGGATTAGCAATTGCTTTTACACAATTCTTGGTTCAGAAATGGCATTCCATAAAATTAATCTAGGGGTTGGAACCATTGGTGTGTAGTGGTTACTATTTAGATAATTCAGTAAAATCTTGGATAGCAGCATTCTAATCCACCCTCTCTGGGAAGGACAATCTCCATTAATTCACACATAGATATTTATGGTGAACACCTGCTATGGGCTACAAATGGTATCAAGTAATAAGACAGGCCTGATTTATACCTCTTTAGGTCTCTTTCTGCAGATCCATTTGGGATCTTTATGAATTCCTCTTTCTTAGGTCATTAATTTGATTAGGGTATTCCTTCGTCCTTCAGAAAGAAGGTTAAGATCTGCATTTCCATCCCAGTTACTCTGTATAACATAATGATCATGTGCAAGAATTCTGAAGCAGATGTGTCTGCATCCATTTCCTGTTTTAACATCTTCCACTGTGCAGTCATTGATGTCTGTTGTTGAGGCATTAGAGATAGTTTGAGCTGTTTTGTTCCCTTGTGTTTTCATATTGTTTACATATCTACCCATCTTTCAGTATTATTTTGTAGAATTGATCCCCATTTGACCCAGCTATCCCACTCCTTGGTATACATCCAAAGGACCTAAAAGCAGCATACTACAGTGATGCAGCCACATCAATGTTCACAGAAACTCAATTCACAATAGCTAATCTATGGAACCAACCAAGGTGCCCTTCAACTGATGAATGGATAAAGAAATTGTGGCATATACACACAATGGACTATTACTCACCACAAGGAAGAGTGACATTATGTGATTTGCTGGCAAATTGAAGAAATTGGAGGATATCATGCTAAGTGAAATAAGCCAGTCTGTAAGGCTGATGTTCTCTCTGATAATATGGAAGCTATCCTGAAACAAGGAAATGAACAGAGGAATTGTCAAAAGGGAAGGAAATTGAGGAAGGAGGAATGAAATAGGGAAAGCTAATGGAAGGAATCAGACTTAATGCTCATATTCATATAAGAACATATCACGATGCATCTCATTTATATGTAAGTGAGTCACTATAAAAAGCTATTTAGTAAATATAAGAAAGACTTGTAGAGGGAAGATAAAGGAAGAAGGTGGGGAAGATACTTGGGACTGAATTAGAATAAGTTATACTGTGTGATTTTATATAATTGTTAATGTTTATCCTGTTGCCAAACACATCTAAAAAGAACAGGGGGTAGGAGGAAAGGAGGGGAAGGGGAAATGCTGGAACTGAGTTAAAACAAGTTATACTCCAAGATTTTATGTTTGTCATTATATATAATATTGTCACATTTATAAAATTGTTCTTCATATGTATAAGAATTATGTCACTATATTTGCATATATTTGAATAAATATATACACAAGAAAGAAAGGGGAGAAGAGGAGCGAGGTGGGGGAGAGCTAGAGGGAGTGTTGGCCAAATTATGTTGTATTGTGTGCATGTATGAATATGTGACAATAAATCCTTTCATGAAATGCAAATATGATGCACAAATAAAAAAGCAAAAAATTAAAACATCTTATTATTAGAAAAACTTAGGCAGATCATTCAAATTTTATAGGCCTCAATTTAATATATTATAAAATATGAATGAAGTAATGCTTACATATACTTTTTTTTTTTAGTATTAGGGATTCAATCCAGAGGTATTCTATCATGGAGCTACACTCCCCAGCATTCTAATAAATTGTTTTAGCTTTTTAAATCTTGAGATAGGATCTTGGTATATTGCCAAGATCTGGCCTCAACTTGGGGTCCTTTTGCTTCAGCCTCCAAATTCCCTAGGATTATTTTACACAACTGGAGTTACAGGTGTGCATTCTTGTGCCTTACCTATCATATGATTTTATTGCTTTGTATGGTAAATAGTACTTCAAAAATTTGATTATCAGTATCTTTATGAATTTTATTTTTTGTTAATGGACATCTTTATTTTTTAATGGATATCTTTAATTTAGATAAAATTACTTAGGTAAATCCAACCATAGTCTATATAACCTATGTTATATTACTATAATATCTTATTCTGAGACTTCCATTGGACCTCTTTTATAATGAATATTAGAAAACAAAGTAGAACGATAGAGAAAATAAATGCAAAAGTGTCCACATATATATCATTGAGAATTAATATATATTAGCCTGTCCCCATTTTTTTAAGTCTGTTGATTAAGCATTAAAAACAAAGTTGATATCACAATTTTTCTTTCTATAGGTAATTGTTTTATCAGTCATAAGAAGAAATTACTGAAGTGGATTTGAGATTTAATATATGAAGCCCATGCTAAAATGGTTTTCTATATATTTAGCTGTAAAAATATTTATTTATAATTTTTTAAAGAGAGAGGTACCGTGAGAAAGGGAGAAAGAGAGAGAGAGAGGGAGAGAAAAAAAGAGAGAGAAGGAAAGAAAAAGAGAGAGAGAATTAATTTTACTTAGTTTTTCATGTGGCTTTCAAGGCTCTAACACTCCGTTGTGTACATGGTGCTGGGGTTCGAACCTGGGTCCTCATGAATGGCAGTGACCACCTTAACTGCTAAGCCACAGCTCCAGTCCCTATTTACAATTTTTAAACAATGAAATTAGTAGAAAAATATATTAACTTATATTTTGTTCCTAAGCATTTTTTAATAATGTAGAGAACTCTTTCTTACAAGAGAATGAGTTTTATTTATATATTCCCTCTTCATGATCATATAAATTGCTTCTAATTTTTAAACATTGCATATAATGCCACAATAAATTTCCCCGTTCAGGTGCACATGTGCATAGATTTTACAGGATCTACCAATTAGAAGTGGAATGTTACATAATAAAATATGTGTATTTTCAACTTCCTTTGCTAATGACAAATCATTCTTCAAATGATGCATAAATTCTCAATTAAAGTTCTTCATTGAAGCTGGAATTGACAGATTATTTTTAATTTAAATCTAATAAGAGTGTATAATGATAGCTCATTGTTAAAATAAGCATTAACACAATTACTAATGAAATTGTACAATGACCACAATTACCACTGAAGTTGTACAAATGTTTCATACATAGTGCATTATTTCTGTTTAACATCAATTTTTTTTTACTTAATAGTCAGTAAGTGTGACCATTTTTTTATTTTGTCTTTTTTAAAACTTTTTTAAGTTCTTAATATAATATAAAAACTAAACATTTCTTAAAATATAGGATGCTCAACTTTATTAGGGAGTTCTTTGTATAAAATTTTTTAGTCTTTTTGAAATGTAATATTTTTAATGGTGTTAATTTTGGTGGCTTTTCCTAGGGATTTTTTCTTGTCTAAACACACACACACAGAGAGAGAGAGAAAGAGAGAGAGAGAGAGAATAAGAATGTTCACTACATTTCACATGCAATAATAATTACACTTACACCATGCTTTAAATGTTTCATCTTTCTTTGCATTAACACCACATCTACTATGAACCAAGCTCTGTCATATGCTTAGACTTGTCACTCTGCATTATCTGGTCCCTGTGTCTGCAGGCTGAACAGAGTACGACCTGACTATCAACCCCTTGTTTTCTGTGAAGTGTTAGTAATAATTTAGGGATAGTACATTGAGAGGCTATAAACATTGAAGAAGCTGAGAAGCTCTATCTCTATAATATGATGATACTAGCTGTTTGGGAAGATACCCAGGAGTGGGATAGCTGGGTAAAAAGGCAGTTCCATCCCTAATTTTTTGAGGAGTCTCCACCCTGTTTTCCAGAGTGATTGTATAAATTTGCAGACCCACAAGCAGTGTAACAGTGTTCCTCTTTTCCCACATCCCCTCCAGCATCTGTCATTGTTTATAGTCTTCATTTTTGCCACTCTGACTGGAGTGAAGTGGAATCTCAGTGAAGTTTTGATTTGCATTTGTCTTATTGCTACTGATGTAGAGAATTTTCTAATGTTTATAGGTTTTTTTGGAATTCCTCCATTGAGAAGTTTCTTTTTAGTTCCATAGCCCATTTATTAATTGGATTATTTGTGATTTTGGTGTTTAGTTTTTTGAGTTCTTTGCATATTATGGATATTACTCCTATGTCCTAGGTGTAGCAGGCAAAATTTTTCTCCCATTCTGTAGGTTCTGTCTTGAGACTCTTGACTAAATCTTTAGCTGTGCAAACAAAATAAGTTCCGATAAACTTCTGGATTTTGGTTGAGTCTATGGTGATTTCTCCAATTTTATTTTTTATTTTGTTGGTTTACTTCATTTCATTCTTCCTTTTGTGAGGTTGGCAAGGGGTCTCTCAATCTTATTTATATTTTCAAAGAACCAATTCTTCTGGCCTTTGTTACCTGAACTGGAAAATCCATAGTAATTCTAGTTGGTCTGCCTCTGAATGTGGTTTGGGGCTTCTCCCTAGCTGCTTTTAGAATTCTCTCTTTAGTTTCTCTGTTAATCATTTTATATATGATATGTCTTGGTGAACTTCTCGTTTGGTTAGGTCTTTTTTGTGTCCTGCAGGTGTTTTGGATTTGATATTATGTGTCAATCCTGATATGAGGAAAGTTCTGCTTGATAATTTCACTTAATATGTTCTTAATACCCATGTTTGTTGTTTGATGTTTTCTTCCAGCCCAAATATTCTCAGGTTATTTTTTCCCATCTCACCAAAATTACTTGGAAGTTCTTATCATGCACAATGTTTTTCTTCTCTTTTTTGTCCTCCTTGAACTCGACATTGCTCAATCTGTCTTCATTATCTGATGTACATTCTTTGAGAGTTGAGGTTCTATTTTCTGTTGTGTTTACACTGGTGTTAGTATTTTCTAGTGAGGATTTGATTTGGTTGACAGTATTTTTCAATTCTGATAGCTCTGCTCCATCTCTCTTCAGAATGTCTAACTCTTTATAAATATAGTCTTTCATCTCATGGAATTGTTCCCTTATTTCCTTATAAACATTGTCTCTCATCACTTGAAACTGCTTTCTGATCTCTTTCCTTAATTCTTCTTTCAACTCCTTGATTGAGTTACTAATCATAGTGCTGATATATTTTTCTTGGTTTTTATCTAGGACCCCAACCTTGGAGTCATTGGATGGAGAGCTGTGAGGTTGAGGATGAGAGTTATTTCCCCTTTTCCTCATTTTCAGATACAGGGGTTGTGGCTTGAAGACCAACAGTGAGTATTACTATTGTAAAAGTTATTGGAGCTTTTATGCCTTTGCTTCGTTGGGCTGGGGTGCTACTTGGGAAGCACAAAGCATCAGCTTCCACTCCAGTCAATGAAGAATTATGAGCCTATAGGTGCATATACTAGACAGTTTCAACCAAAACAGTTAAAATGATGATTAGCACCTATAGGAGCATTTTTCTTCCACGAGAACTCTCACATCATGTTAGGATGGCCAGCAAGTACCCATTTTGAAGAATGATCTTCACTTCAGCTGGCAAGGCCTCTTTAGATGAGGGAAGTACAATCTAGAAACCCAAGGAAGTGGGATAGTGAGGTAATGTGGCATTCGTGACTAAGAATAAAGAACTAGAAGATGTTAGCATCGAGTTGGCTATTCAATTAGGAATAAGGAAAATATACAAATGGGATGCCTGTAGGGTAAGGGCTTTGAGTGAGGAAGAAAGAACAGCATATATTATAGGAATTGAGAGAGTACAGGGAAGAAGAGGTTAATATGAGGCATGGTTGTCTTCGACCCAAGGAGACTGAGAGCTAGTTTGCTATCTTTGTTTTTTTAAATGTTTGTGATTTAATAAAATATTATTAAACAAGTAGGGTGAAGAGTACACATTTATCAGAACTCACCAAATTTCATTCTTTTTTTTAAATTTTTTTATTTTTGAGCAACTTTACAAGATTTTAAAAAATTATATAAAATGTGTATAAAATGTGTATATATTCTGGATATTGCAATTATCCCCAGGAGTGCCCCCCCCAATTACCCTCCCTTATCCCTCCCTTCCTCTTCCCATTATAACTCTAAAAAAACTATTAGATTGTAAAGCATTACATCTTATCTGGATTTAACTCATGTTTCTAGACCAACTTTCTCATTGTCCAGGGACAAGTCCCCACCTAAACAGATGAGTGGAGACAATCGACCCTTAGATCTCTGGATTAAGCTGATTTTACTCATCATGATCTCTTCCATAACCATCCATTTACCCTCGAAGGCTGCAATGTCATTGTTTCTAATTGTTGTGTAATATTCCATGGTATAAATGTACCACAGTTTTTGGATCCATTCTTCCTGTGAGGGACACCGGGGTTGTTTCCATAGCCTAGCAATGGTAAATTGTGCTGCTATGA
>PVKS010053292.1:0-10455 GCA_004027875.1 Aplodontia rufa
TAGAAAAAGCAATTCTCAAGTTCATATGGAATAAGAGGAGACCCAGACTAGCCAAAACAGTACTCTACAGGAAGGAAGTAGTAGGGGGTATGTCAATCCCTGACCTGAAATTATACTACAGAGCTGCCATAGCAAAAACAGCCTAGTATTTGTATCAAAACAGAACCAAAGATCAGTGGAATAGAATAGAAGTTCCTGACACAAACCCCCATATATTTAACTATTTGATATTTGATAAAGGGGGCAAAAGCATAGTGTGGCAGAAAGATAGCCTGTTCAACAAATGGTGTTGGACAAATTGGACAGCCCTGTGTAGACAGCTGAAGCTGGATCCTTATCTTTCACCCTGCACAAAAATTAAATCCAAATGAGTAAAAGATCTGGATATTAAGCCAACAACTTTAAACTTACTAGGAAAAGAAGTAGGGTCAACACTACAAGACATAGGAGTCAGCGGCGCCTTCCTTAACAAAACTCCCATGGCTCAAGCTGTAAAAATCAAGAATAAATGAATGGGATGCAATGAAATTAAAAAGTTTTTGCACAGCTAAGCATCTAGTCAAGAGCATCATGAGAGAACCTACAGAATGGGAGAAAACCTTTGCCTGCTACACCTTGGACAGAGGGCTAATATCCAGAATATACAAGGAACTAAAGAAACTAAACTCCAAAATCACAAGTAATCCAATCCATAAATGGGCTAAGGAACTTAAAAGAAACTTCTCACCAGTGGAAGTCCACAAAGCCCATAAACATATGGAAAAATGCTCTATTTCATTAGCTGTAAGAGAAATTCAAATCAAAACTTCAATGAGATACCACCTCATTCCTGTCACAGTGGCAAAAATGCAAAATTCTAACATCAGATGCTGGACAGGCTGTGGGAAAAGAGGAACACTGTTACACTGCTGGTGGGACTGCAACCTGGTTCAGCCACTCTGCAAAGTCGTGTGGAGAATCCTCAAAAAATTAAGAATGGAACCACCTTATGACCCAGCTATCCCAATCCTGGGTATTTTCCCTAGAGTTAGAATCAGTATACTGCAGACATGTGGCTTCATCAATGTTTACTATAGCTAGATTATGGAACCCAACCAGATGACCCTTGCTCGGTGAATGGATGCAAAACTTTGATACTTACGTACAATGGAATACTACTAGGCCATTAGAGAAGACGATATTATGGCTTTTGCAGCCCAATGGATGGAGATTGAAAGACTTATGCTAAGTGAAATATCCCAATCTCAGAAACTCAATGCATCTCTTATCTCTGGAAGCTAGAATACCTGGGGAAGCAGTATGTTAGACGGCTAAGCTAATAATAACTTCAAATTGTATGATTCTCAATGGAACAGGGAGGTGACTCCCTAGGATACTTGGAGGCGTAGGGAGGGAACTGGGGTGGGGGGAGTGTGTTGGAAGAACTCCTAGGAGACGGGAGAAAGGGAATATGGGGGAATCATCTCAGAAGGAGATCTGTCCTCCATGAGATATCCATTTAATTCAATAGCTTTTTGGGGGGTAACAGCAACAGGGGGAACCCAAGCTGGGCATCCATGATTTGGCATTAGCCCTGGATAACTACGTATATATACATTGGTTCTTGAATTTTTGCCCCTCAATTATATCTCTATATCCATCTAATACATTTTAAAAAATAAGAGCTTATGATAACTAGGGACACCACAGGCAAAGTTAACACTACACATACCAAAGAAAGTATTTTTTTAAAGAGAGATAGCGAATCAATTTTATTTAGTTTTTCATCTGGTTTTTGTTGATATGACAGTTGTGTATGTGGTGCTAGGTTCGAACCGGGGTCCTCAAGCATGCCAGGCAAGCATCGTAAATCACTGAGCCACAGTTTCAGCCCAGAAAATGTTTTCAAAGTTTAAAATGGAGAAGGGTCCTTTCTTCTGAGGGAGGACCTTTCTTATCATGCAAAGGGTTTCTTTGCATGATACTGTAGTATTATAGGTGGGTCTGGGGTTTAAAGATAGGTTGGACCAGGATTTAGTGATAGGTGGGTCTGGTTCTAAGGAGGAGGATAAGATTCAAAATGATGTTGCCTACGTCAAATTCTACTAAAGATTCCTGCTTTTTCGTTTGATAGGAAAAGAGGTGAGAGAGAGAAAGGGCAATGATGTCTTTTAAATTACTTCCTGCGGAGGGGGGCGGTCAGTTGAGGACTTCCGTAGGTATTGGCATTGATAAATTCTAACAGAGCTAGGCAGGCGGATGTTCTGCACCCTCTGATCAGTAGTAGCTTTGATGGTCCTCTGCAAAAAGGAGAGGAAGTGCCAAAACAGGGAGGGCCCAGCTGCAAGGCTGATAATTATGCAGAGAATTGAGAAGAGGAAAAGAGTCCAGCTCCTGCCCAGTTAGTGGGTAAATGGATGTGTTAATTCTGCGTAGGAAGAAGATTCACTGGTTATAGTTGAGTCAGGCAAAAAGGTGATAGGAGACAACTTGTTTTAGCTGAAGGCAGGGTCTTGTAAGGACATTTTAATAGGAACGTAGCGTGTGGCCACAGTGGGCTTGAAGTTATTTCACGCTGTGGCTGACACCACTAGTAGGCATCATTGCTAATGACAGGGATGTTAGTGGGTAAGGAAAAGCTTCTGTTCAGCATAAGAGAATAGTAGAGGCAGGAGTATGAGTGAGAAGCTATGGTAGGAATTAAAATAGAGGTGGCCTGTTTGAGTCCTGCCAGAAGGAGCTCTGGATACCACCAGTAGGACCCCCAAATGGAGCTGCCCTTCTCAGGACCGATCAGGGGAGGTTCTCCACTTGGAGCAGCCCTGCCTACCAGATACCCCGTGTTCCTGCTGGACCTGTGTGAGTCCCAGCAGAAGGCGATCAGGACACCATCAGTAGGACCCCCATGCAGAGCAGCACTGCTCAGGACCAACCAGGGGAGGCTTCCTGCCTGGAGCGGCCCCTGCCTAAGGATACCCCACATTCCTTTTGGGGCCTGTTTGAGTCCTGCTGGAACAGAAGCCTCCATTTTAGTACGTTCGGATTTGCAACCTTGAGCCTGGAACCAAAAGGTAGAGCAACACCAGGACCCAGGCAGAAACAGCAGCTGGAAGAAGGTAATCAAAAAGTTGGTGGCTCATCTGACCATTTGACTTGCAAGGAAAAACCACCTGGAGAACTGCCTGCTTTCCCCTCAGGTAATCTCAATTCAGAGATACACAGGAAGCTATTCAAAATGAAGAATCAAACAAGGAGAGGTTCACCTCAAACCCAAAACTCCCCCAAAAAGGATGCCATGGATAGGGGTCAAGAAGAAATCCCTGAAAATATTATCAATGATCTGATAACTAAAAGCAACAATGAACTAAAAGAAGATATAATGAGGGGACTAAGTGAGAAGACTGAAAAAATGAAGAGCTATTATCAAAGAAACAGACATACTCAAAAAGTAACAGAGCTAAGATGTGCAGTTAATGACATGAGAGGAACCATGGGAGAATTTAAGAATAGACTAGCTTCTATAGAAAACAGAACCTCAGCTCTTGAAAAAAGAATTTCTGACAATGATGACAGGCTGAGCAAGCTAGAGCGCATGGACGGCAAAGGAAAAAAAACTCAGAACAAAAACTGAATTTTAAAAATGTCCGGGATGAAATAAGAAAGAATCTAAGTAATTGGGATACAGGAAGAAATAGAAACACAAACAAATGTGATAAGGAATATTCAAGGAAATTGCTAAAGAAAATTTTCTCCATGTAAAAATAGAGTCAGATATGCTCATCCAGGAAGCTGATAGCACACCCAATAGGCCTAATCAAATGAGAAGCTCACCAAGACACATCATATTCAAAATGTACAACAGGGAAACCAAGGAAAGAATATTGAAAGCAACAAGGGAGAAATGCCAAATCACATTCAGAGGCACAACAATCAGAATCACATCTGACTTTTCAGTTCAGACTCTGGAAGTGAGAAGATCATGGAAGGAGATCTTTCAACACCTGAATGAACACAACATGCAGCTAAGAATACTATACCCAGCAAAATTCAGCTTCAAATTTGAGAGGGAAATAAGACCTAACAATCATCTTGGAGCATTTGTGAACACAAAGCCAGCATTGCAAAGAAGTCTCAAAGATAAACTCCAGATACAAGTCCAAGATAATATTCCTCAAAACCCACAATCAGGAAATTCAAATAAAGGTATATAACTAAGACAGCACAGAATTTACTAATAAAACAGTGAATGCTAAACACAACCAAATAACAATTCTAACACTAAATGTGAACGGTCTCAATGCACCAATCAAAAGATACAGACTAGCAGATTGGATCAAAAAACAAAATCCAACAATATGCTGCTTAAAGGAAACCTGCCTTACAACCAATGACACCCACAGATTAAGGGTGAAAGGATGGGAAAAAAAAAAAATCAACCAGGCATATGGCCTAAGAAAGCTGGAGTTGCAATTCTTGTGTCTGACAAAGTGCATTTCAAACAAATTAATCAAAAGAGATAAAGGCCACTACATCCTAGTAAAGGGAACAATACAACAGGAGGAAGTAACCATAGTAAATATGTACTCTCCAAACACCAATGCTCCTAACTATACGGAAAAAATACTCCAAGATATAAAACCACTTGTAGACCTCAACACAATAGTACCGGGAGACTTTCACACTCCTCTATCACCAATAGACAGATCAAAGCAAAGAAACAATAAACAGATCTCCAGTCAAAACAAAACCATAAATCAAACAGATTTAACAGGTATCTACAGAATATTCCACCCCAAATTGGCAGAGTATACCCTCTTCTCAGCACCACCTGGACCCTTCTCCAAAATAGATCATATTCTAGTTCACAAAGGAAATCTCAGCAAATATAAAAATGTAGATATTATTCCATGTATCCTATCAGCCCATATTGCCATGACCCTAATAATTAACTGTGAAAAACCATGGCACAAGCCACACATGTAGAGATTGAATAACACCCTATTAAATGAAGAATGGATCCAAGAAGACAAGAGAGCGGTAATTAAGGAATTCTTGGAAGAGAATGAGAATGAGGATACAACATATCAAAACCTCTGGGACAGCTGGAAGCATTCATAAGGGGAAAATTTATTGCACTGAGTGTCCACATTAAGAATCAGGAGACATCTCTAACAAATAAGCTTATGCTCCAACTCATATCTCTACAAAAGGAACAGTCTAGTCCCAAAGCCAGCAGAAAACAGGAAATTAAGATCAAAGCTGAAAACGAAATTGAGAACAAAAAAAATTTTTAAAAAATTGACAAAACAAAGAGCTGGTTCTTCAAAAAAAATAAAATAAATACAATTGACAGACCCCTAGCTAATCTAACTAAAAGGAGAGAATCAAAGCAAATCAATAAAATCACCAATGAAAAGGGGGTGATCACTACTGATCCCCTTGAAATCAAACAGATTATAAGAACATTTTGAAATACTATACTCCTCTATTTCAGATAATCTGGATGACATGGACAAATTTCTAGACACATACAACATCCCCACATTGACACAGGATGAACTTGAATTCCTAAACAGCCCAATAACTGGCACCAAAATCCATACAGCAATCTAAAGTCTTCCAAAGAAAAGCCCAGGACCTGATGTATTCTCTGCAGAGTTTTACCACCCATTTGAAGAGCTAACACCTCTCCTTATGAAGCTATTCCATGAAACTGTAAAAGAGGGAACTCTCTCAAACACTTTATGAAGCAAACATAACAGATACCAAAACCCAACAAGGACACATCAAAAAAAAAAAGAATATAGACCAATATCCCTCATGAATATTGATGCAAAAATCCTTAATATTCTTGCAAACTGCATTCAATAACACATCAAGAAAACAATTCATCATGATCAAGTCAGCTTTCTTCCCTGGTATGCAAGGCTGATTTAACACATGCAAGTCAGTACATGTAATTTGTCACTTAAACAGAATTAAGGACAAAAACCATATGATCATCTCAGTAGATGCAGAAAAGGCCTTTGATAAAATCCAGCACCCATTTATGCTCAAAACTCTGGAGAAAATAGGGATCAAAGGGACTTTACTTTGTAAAGGCCATATAAGGCAAACTCTCAGCTGGTATAATACTAAATGGAGGAAGGTTTAAAGTATTTCCATCGTTTAACTCAGGAATAAGACAAGACTGCCTGCTTCCACTACTTTTATTCAACATAGTCCTTGAGACCCTGGCTGGAGCAATCAGACAGGAGGAAGACATAAAGGGATAAGAATAGGAAGCTAGGAAGTCAAACTACCCCTTTTTGCTGATGACATGATCCTATATCTGGAAGAGCAAAAAAAAAATTCCACCAGAAAACTGATGGACCTTGTAAGCAGATTTGGCAAAGTAGCAGGCTACAAGATCAACACCCAAAAATCAATAGCTTTCCTATATGCGAGCAATAGCAAAGAAATTAGGAAATCGGTCCCATTCACAATATCCTCTGAAAGAATAGAATACTTGGGAATTAATCCAACAAGAGAAGTAAAAGACCTCTAAAAGGAAAAATTTTGAACACTAAAAACAAATTGCAGAAGACCTGAGAAGATGGAAAAGTTTTCTATGCTCTTGGTTAGGCAGAATCAAAGTCATTAAAATGGCCATTCTGCCCAAAGAACTGTACAGATTCAATGCAATTCCCATCAGTATTCCAATGTTATTCTTCAGAGATATAGAAAAAGCAATTCTCAAATTCATTTGCAATAAGAAGAAACCCAGAATAGCCAAAACATTACTAGGCAAGAAAGATCAAACAGATGGTTTAGCAATACCATATCTAAAACTACACTATCGGGCAGTGGTATTAAAAACAGCATGGTATTGGTATCAAAATAGGAATGAAGATGAATGGAATGGAAGATTCTGAGATAAAGCCCCAAATCTTTAAACATCTGATCTTTGACAAAAGGGGTCAAAATACTGCATGGAGGAGAGAGTCTATTGAACGAATACTGCTGGACAAACTGGACTGCCACTTGCAGAAAACTGAAATAAGATCCTTATCTCTCATTGTGCACAACATCCAATTCTAAATGGATCAAGGAATTAGGAATTAAACCAGCTACCTTACATCTACTATAAGAAAAATTAGCATCAACACTCCAGCATATAGGAGTTGGTAATGACTTCCTAAACAAGGATCCTAAAGTAAAAGAATTACAGTCTAAAATCAACGAGTGAGATGCCATTAAACTAAAAAGTTTCTACACAGTCAAGGAAATAGTGAAAACAGTCAAGAGACAACCTACGGAATGGGAGAGAATCATGATCTGTGATCCCTCAGACAGGGGACTAACATCCAAAATTTACAAAGAACTCAAAAGAACTCAATAACAAAAACACAAACAACCCAATCAATAAATGGGCCAGAGAGCTAAACAGAACCTTCTCAACACAGGACATTGAGCAAGCCAATGAATACATGAGGAAGTGTTCTAATCACTGTCAATCAGAGAAATGCAAATCAAGACTACATTAAGATTTCACCTCACTCCAGTCAGACTGGCAAACATGAAGAATACAAACAACAACAAATGCTGTAGAGATTGCATAGGAACACTAGCACACTGGTCCAACCACTCTGGAAAGCAGTGTGGAGACTCCTCAAAAAGTTAGGGCTGGATCCACTATATGATCCAGCTATCCCTCTTCTGGTTATTTTCCCAGAGGAGTTAGAATCAGCACATACAGCAACACAGCAATATCCATGTTCATAGCAGCACAATTCACAATAGCTAAATTATGAAACCAACCCAGATGCCCCTCACTGGATGAAGGGATTCAAAAGCTCTGATGTACATATACGATGGAGTTCTACTCAGCTTTTAGAAACAATGATATTCCATCTATTGAAGATAAATGGATGGCAGTGGAAGAAATCATGATGAGCAAAGTTAGTTGAACAGAGTCAAGGGCTGAAAAATATCCTACATTTGTGCAGGCTGGACCAGTCTAATACCAGGCTAGGGAGTAAAGCAGACAAGTTCATGTATTAGATCCATAGAACAAAAATGCAAAATGTTAACATTTATGAGATACAGTTGCAAGATACTTCACAAGATATTTGAACAGGCTATGCTGCATACCTGTACAAAAATGAAAATGTTTAATCCCATTGTCAAATATTTTCAAGAATATCAAGGGATGATAGGAAGGTAGGAGAAGGGGAAATGTTGGAACTAAGATAAAGCAAGGCACATTCCAAGTAGTTATGTCATTCTATGCATTATAGCCATATATAAAAAATGTTCCTCATAGGGATAAGAATTATGCCACTGTATTTGGGGCGTTTTTTCCTTTTTCTTTTTTTGGAAAAATATACGTCCCAGAAAAAAGGCAATGGATCAGGGGACAGGAGGAGGGAGGTAGACATACAGGCGTGGGGGGGGGAATAATGAACAAGTTGTATTGCTGAATTGTGTGCATCTAGGAATATGTGACAACTAATCCCAACATTATGTAAAACTATAATGCAATAAGAACAAATTGAAAAAGGAAAAAATTTTGTATGTAATTAAAATTATTTACAAGCAAAAAAAAAAATGGATAGAGGCATTGAATGTGGTTAGAGTATTCCTACCAAGGGTAAGAGTTGGACATCCCAAGCATGATTGATGCTTTCAAGTCAGGCAGCCAAAAACAAAGGTTTTAGCCTAGGGTTTTAATCCAGGGGGTGAGATCCCATTCTCCACAGTCTCCATTTCTATCTGCCTATGGATAACCTATCTCCGGCATCAATTACCCCTCTGAAGAGATGTTTAACTGCTGTCAAGATAAAAGGGCTTTGACCTTTCTGGCTTTTTCATGCTGAAGTTGGGTGCTGGCACTGGCAGTCAGGGAAACTCTCCAGAGCATCCATCTGGGAGACCTTGGGAGAAATTGGGAGATAGCTCCATGGAAAGTCATATTTCCATGACCATCTGGCATCTCATGCATCAGGGAAGTCCAGAAATCCATGAACTTGGTTGGCAGAAATAGTTATAGTATACATAGGGGGAGAGATCATGCTAGAATAAACAATGCAACAAAATGTTATTGTAAGCTATTAATACAAAAGCAGTATTATCAGGCAGCCTTTGAAGAGGGTTCAGTGTGCGCTTTGACATGTCATTTTTTTCTGAGAAGAGGACAATAAGGTCCCTCCAAACAGTGTTGCTGAAAACACATTTAATTTTTATAATGGCACACACTTCACTTCGAGCTGGGGAATGTCACCTTATTTCTCTAATACAGCTTTTTTTTCAGAAATTAATTTGTTAAACAAGCTTCTGATAAAATATATATATAAATTCTGATAATTAGAATTACCCCGAAAAGCCAGTATTTCTCTACAAATGCCTTGGGTTGAATCACATTACACCTGATCTGGATTTAAAACATGAAAATAGACCTCCTTTCTCAATGTCTAACTCCAGCCTCCAAACATGAGTGAAGACATCCAACCCTTGGTTCTCTCTGGGTTATGCCGATTTCACTCAGCACAATTGCTTCCATAGCCATCCATCTACCTTCAAAGGCTGCAATATCATTGCTTCTAATTGCTGAGTAAAACTCCATGGAATATATGTGCCACAGTTTTTGGATCCATTCATCCAGTGATGGACATTGTGGGTTGGTTCCATAAATTAGCTGTCATAAATTGAGCTGCTATGAACATCGATTTTGCTGTGCCACTGTAGTGGGCCGATTCTAAATCCCCTGGAAAAATACCCAAGAAGAGCAATAGGATCACATGGTGGGTTCATCCCTAGTTTTTTGAGGATTCTCCAAACTGCTTTCCAGAGGGGCTGTACCAGTCTGCAATTCCACCAACAGTGTGCTAGTGTGCCTATCTCTCCACAACCCCTCGAGCATCTGTTATTGTATAAGTTCTTCATTTTTGGCAGTCTGACTGGTGTGAGGTGATCCCTTAATGTAGTTTTCATTTGTGTTTCTCTGTTTACTAGTGATTTAGAGCACTTTCTTGTGTATTCATTGGCTTGATCAATGTCCTCTGGTGAGAAGTTTCTATTGAGCTCTTTGGTCCACTTATTGATTGGGTTGTTTGTGCTTTTGTAGTTGAGACTTTTGAGGATTTTGTAGATTCTGGATATGAGGCCCCCGTCAGAGGAATCACAGCCCATGATTCTCTCCAATTCCGTACGAAACCTCTTGACTCTCTTGATTATTTCCTTGGCAGTACAAAAGCTTTTTAGCTTTATGGCATCTCATTCACTGATTTTTGACTTTACTTCCTTCACTTTAGGAGACATGTTGAGAAAGTCTTTGCCTACTCCCAAATGCTGAAGTGTTGGACCTAATTTGTCTTCCATCAGTTGCAAGGTAGCTGGTTTATTTCCTAACTCCTTGATCCACTTTGATTTCATTCTCATGCAAGGTGAAGGATACGATCCAATTTCAACTTTCTGCAAGTGGCTGACCAGTTTGTC
>PVKS010053293.1:0-10453 GCA_004027875.1 Aplodontia rufa
TTGCTTTTTCTATGTCTTTAAAGAACGACATAGGTATCTTTATATTTTAAATATAAACCTAAATGATAAAGCATTAAAGGGGGACTGTGGTAGAAGATCTTCCCGAAAATACATAATCAGGGGAATTCTCTAAATATAATAAAATCCTCCCTCCCTTGCAGGAGGCTTCTTCCAAGATACTCCACTACACATTTTGTGTTTCACCTGGCTATGGGCTGAGGAATCTCTTGTTTGTGTTTCCTCCTGGAACTCTAGAGTCCTGATAGAGTAAGAGCCTATGTGGAGATCCTTTAACCCTTGCTTTTCTCACCTTTCTCTGGCGACCTATTGATGGTGAGGCTGTCTGGCAGATGTATGTGCTCCCTGTCTTTGTACTTTTATATGTAATCAGTTACACATAGAAAGTATTAAATTGCCCAGTTTTGTGCTCTGTGTCATTCAGGAGAGCAGTATTATGCCTCTGGTCCATGCTACAGCAGTTATTAAATCTATTTTCCTGAACACTGCTCCAGGTCAGAGCCTCCTTTGTCCCATTTTACTATGATCAAAATCTCTGAGTACCCTTTTCTTGAAACTTCATCTGAAAAGCCCTGGATAGAATCACTATTACCTAAAAAGTGCCACTAAGGTGCAGTTTTGAATTCTTTTGAATTATACATCCTAAAGTTGTACAATGTTACTGTACATGTCTGAGTGCAAAGAAGCATGAAGTCAGGGTGAAACCTCTCATTCTCTCTTTACTGTATAAGATTGTTTTTTTTTTCATTGCCCTGATTCACATCTACTCAAGACTAATTCTGGAAATCTTGGTGATAGTGAGTACTGTGTAAGCAATTCAGTGTCAGAAATTCTGTTATGGAACTGAACTAAGGGGAGTGGGAAATGCCACTAAGGGGAATTTGTAGTAACACTACTTCCTTTAGGATAGATGAATATCTCTATTCATGTAGATACCTATAACACCTCTAAGTTCTGGATTATTTTAGTCTACACCATATGTTAAGAAAAAAGATCTTAACTTTTTAATAAATTTACTTTTATTTATATGCAAGTTATTTATATGAAAATTCCATAAGTTAATTTTCTAAAATATTCCATGATTTTGTCTTGTGATTTTTAAAGTATTAGTGTGCTGTTCATAGACAAAGAAAATGATTTGTATATAATAAAAAGTTTTTAAAAATTGTTATTTTAGCATTCAATGTGAATATGAAATTAATTTATTATAACAATAACATTGTATGCGTATATGTGATTGCCTTTTTTTGAGGGGTGGGAAGATACTAGTGTTTGAACCCAGGTACAACATACCACTGAGAAACATCTCCAGTCTTTTTATTTTGAGACTGTCTTTATAAGTTGCTTAGGGCCTTACAAAGTCACTGAGGCTGACCTTGAACTTGTGATTCTAATGCCTCAGTCTCCTGAGTTCCTGAGATCACAGACATGCCCTATTCCTGGCTATGGGGTTCTCTTTTGATATAAAAATAAAATATTAAATAGAGCAGAATGGTGTTAACAGGAATACATTATATTTCAATGATCAGAAAACTGAGCTGTGTTATTTACTGCTATGTCAGTTTGAGTTTCCTGGAAGCTAAATCTGTGATAAAATTTTTGATCAAGTGTCTTGTAGATGGCAAGAGAAGAGACCTCCAAACAGAAGGGCTGCGAGGGATACAGGACTGGATATATTGAGCTGCTGTGTAGTATCAGGAGCCCAACAGCACTGCATGACAGCCATCCCTGCCTGGAGGCAAGGGAGCAATCTTTTGTTTCCAAGTACAAACAAATTTCTAGAGGAAGGAGAGGGTGAGTTGTACTTTCCTGATCCAATAGTAATTTTCCTGAGAAGGGAAAAGCTATGAGTTGTTACCAACCAGCTCTTAACAACTGAGAGAACAGGAGCTGGACAGGGTGCCAACAGCATCCGTTAGATTTGTAATGCACCATAAGTGTCATATCTCTTGGGTTTTAGCACAGATACCATGTGTCTATTCTGACAGCATCCCCTAATCACTGGACTTTAATTTTTCTTTTTTTTTTTAGTTCAACGTAGTCTTACATTTAGAAGGGAATCATTGCCATAGAATCATGAACACATCCATAATGACACAGCAAGCCGAGGCTGATGGCAGTCCATCAACCCACTTTGGGTTCCCTGAATCCCAGGTTTTCCCCTACTTTACCCCTATGTTAGTTGGGCTTCTCATGGAAGTCAAAGGTTCCCCACTGGGTTGATACTCCCCCGACTCCCACCTTCCATCTGCCTTGATGACCCTTCTATTACACCCCATCTCCCCTCCCTTCCTCCTTCAGTGTCATAGGCAAGGTTCCCCTTGCTCAGCCAACTTTCAGTCTTTTTCCAATTATATTCTAGCTTCCACATATGAGAGAAAATATTTGGCCCTTGAGTCTCTAAGTTTGGGATATTTCACTCAGCATAACTTTTTCTATCTCCATCCATTTGGCTGCAAATACCACAATATTGTTCTCTCTGATAACAGAGTAGAATTCCATTGCTTATATATATCACAGTTTTGGGATCAACTCATCCAGTGAGGGGCATATTTGGTGGTTCCACAGATTAGCTGTAGTAAATTGAGCTGCTAAAAATCATTGAAGAAGCTGTATCTCTGTAATAAGCCGATTCTAGCTCTTTCTGGAAAATACCCAGGAGTGGCATAGATGGGTCATAAGGTGGTTCCAGGCCTAGTTTTTTGAGGAGTCTACACAATACTTTACAGAGTAACTGTACAAGCTTGCAGTACCACCAGCAGTGTGATAGTTTTCCTCTCTTCCCATAACCCCTCCAAGGAGACTCTAGATATCAGTTACAGAAAAAGATTATAGCTATCAACTATAAAAATATTGCTTATATATCTTCTAGAGATTATAGAATCACATTTATTTGGCAAATTTTAAATAGTGAACTAACAGGAGAAAAAAAAGCAGAAGATCTTGTTGGGAAAAAAATAAAAAATAAAAACAAGAAGTCCTTTAAGATCATCCTTAAAGAAAAAATTAACCAACTAGTACTACTGCAAAATCAAGTGCATTAATACATGTGACTTACTCTGTTCAGTAATCCTTCCTTCTAATCACATCTATTTATCTTCTGCTGAAGACAATATCTATTTAAAATTCATAATGGAGGAAATGTGTACTTTTTGTTACTTTATTTTAGATGCAAAAAAGAAGTTCAAAGCTGGAAATTTATCTGATAATTACTGAGACTTAAATTTGCCTACTAACTTTCCAATGCTCTTGTAAACATCAAGAAGACTACAGAGGTCAATGCCACACCAACAGTACTTTATGTTACAATTGATGAAACTCTTTTTCCTTGTCAATGCCATTTCTGTTAAGACATTTTCATATATCTGACAATTCATGAAGCAATGAGGAAAGAGTACTAGAAAACAGATTATACTTTTGGAGGAGTTCACATATATTATCTCCAATTGAAATCCAAATTAGTTATCATTTTAAGAAGGTCATTCAACAAAAATCTACAAATGTACATTTGTTGAAACCAAAATGTCAGAAGATACTTCTTCAGTCAGAAGATACCCTTGCTCTATTAAAAAATATTTAAAGCTTTACTTAGCAAATTAAATCTAAGTGTTGATATGTAAAATGTGGAATCCTTTCTTCTTTCTGAAAGGCGAATTAGATGCATAACTGATCAGTTGCTGAGAGGGCAGAGAGATTATATAAGAGTTACTATGAGCATTAAACCTTTACTTAGTTTATTTTTGACCTAGAAACTAAAAATATCCTTTGAGTATCTGCGATGCTACCTTCAGTAACTGTATAGAGCATTCAAAAGGACTTACTTACTTTAAAAATTGCCGTTAAAATTATTACTGAGGGCTGGATTGGTGGCTCAGCAGTTGCCTGGCATGCATGAGGATATGGGTTCAAACCCTAGGACCACGTACATATCAAAGTGTCAGAGCAATGAAAGACACATGAAAAACTAAATAAACATTGATTCTCTTTTTCTCTTTCTGTTTCTCATTGTCCCTCTCCTTAAAAAAATATTTCTGAATTATCTCCTTCAATGTTAAAGTATTTTGCTAATAAGAAGAAAGGATATAAATAAATATTTTACAGTCATACAAATGTATGAATATATAATGTAGATATAAAATAACAATTATAAATATTATATAATGACAAATAACACTCATTTACTAAGCATTCATATAAATACTTTGAATATTTTTATTTCATAACCCATTCCAAGAACCCTAAACAATAGCTATTATTATTATTCCTTTATTGCAAATAAGGAAACTGAGACATTTCTGAGACATATTTTTATTTGTTATCTTTTTTGGTACATGGGATTTATCCCAAAGGTGCTAAGCTTCTGAGCCACACCCCCAGCCATATTCAATAAATAATTGATTGATCCAATTATTTATTTATTTATTTTGAAACAGGTCTCATTAAGTTGCTTATGGACTTGCTAAGTTGATGAGCCTGGTTTTGATCTTGCAATCCTCTCTCAGCCTCTAGAGTTTCTAGGATTATAGGTGTGCACTACCACACCTGGATGGAAACTAAAGCATCTTTAGTAAATTATGAAACCCATATTAAAACCTAAATATTGGAGTATAGCTATAGTAGCACTTACCCTAATTATTCTATTATATGTATTTTCATTTTATAATAACAAAAATCATTTACTTATAATCTAAAAATCATTTGAAGTACTTCAGGACAATATATATATATATTTTTCCATTCATCAGCTGCTGTTGGGTGCACATGTATTTTATCTTCAAATATACAATTTAGTGTGAAATATTTCTTACACCCAGTGGGAATATTTCTCTACAGGATAGGATCAGATATGTCTCCACATAGCCTTAACCACAAAAATGACAGATAACTTAGTACTATTGATCATAAAGTGGGAATAGACACAGAGAATGGGGATGCCCAAATGTAAACATAGTCTATATCATATCCAGGTATAAACTCTGGCCAAACACAGATGCACAACTCACATATTATCAATTACCTTTAGGTAGGATGACTAATATGTGTTTATACAAACTTCTGTGAGATGCTTTCACAGTAGTCTAATCCATCATTAGGTAGAAAAAAAGAGATTTAGGAAGCTCTCAAGAAAGAAAAAGAAAAGAATCAGGTAATTTTAATTGAACAGTACTTGTATATGAAATTGCACTCTAATGTAGCTGCTAAATGTGGCATGAAACTGCACTAGGAAATAGAATTAAGATCATTGCAAGCAATGGCCATGTCATGTAGCCTCTGAAACTTTGTACACACGCCTTGGAATTTTATTTTGCAACTGAATGCAGAGATATAAACTATACTGATGAAAGATCCAGAAGTATTATTCTGAAGAAAAGCGTACATTCAACTTATAAAGATTCAAAAGATATTACTAGTTTTAAAATGCTTAGGGATTTTCAAATGTTCTTATTCATTATCATATCTATTCTTTGCCTTGATTTATCAAAGTGGATTTTATCCTTATTTCCAAACAGATTCTGTTTTCATTTTACTGATGGTAGATCTAGGTCTGAGAGTTGATCATTTTCACAGAGACTCACTAATAACAAACACAGTCAAAATGATGGAAACAATAATTCAGTTTTCACTAAATGTTGTCTGAGTCACTCTCTAAGTACTTGACATATTTTAGCAGATTGCATTCTAGCCATAATCCCCAAAGAAAATCACTAAGGAATGATTGAGTCTGAACTTCAAACCATGTGCTTCAACAGTAAAGCTTATGGGCACTTAAGTTGAATTAAAGATGGATACTTACCTAAGTGAAAAGTAAGGTTCCAAGATTTGTTTGCTGTTCAACCTAAGGCATATTGCTTTTTTTTATTTAGGCCTCGGTATTTTTCTCTATAAAGTATAAACGATGGTGGTGTCATAATGTTGCCGTAAAACTTATTGATCGTCTATAAGACATGAGATTTTTTGTTCTTCTGATAATTTTGCCTGTTGATTCAATGTAGCATTTTTGTCCTAAATATATTATTGAAGCATGTGCAATTGTTTAAAATAAATCATTGTGCGGTTCTACTGACTTATTATTGATGTCTATTTTTCATAGATACAGCAATTTTTCACTTCCTTTAGAATATGAAATGCTTATTATATTTTCATCTATTTTGTGTTTCTTCTAAAATTTCTCTTTTTCCAAATATGGTTTACATATGTTTGTTTGTTTCTTCATTTAATTCTCAGATATTTTGAATAAGACCTATTTCTGGGCTGGAGAGGTGGCTCAGTAGTATAACACTTGTTTGGCATATGCCAGAAACCAGGTTCAAACCCCAGCACCACATACACAATTAAGGGTTGGAAAAACAAAAACTGGTTGAAAAAGCAACAAAATTGATTCTCTTTAAAAATTAAGGACATCCACTTCTTCTTTTTCTATGTATTTGATTTACTGGGTCTTTGTTGTCTATTCCAGCCATTCATTTAAAAGGGCTCAGGATTCAATCTATACAGTTGCCACCCCATTCCTTGATGTTCCCTTTCCACACATACAATCCTCTCTCAGATTCCACCACCTCATATTAGCCATACCATATCAGACCCAAATTCTCAATATTGCCATACCTTGAAATTGAAATTACTGAAATCATTAGTTCAAACTTTTGCCTCTCAAACAATAATCTGGTCTTCTAGTCTGTCAGCACCATAATCCCTTGACTCCTGCAGCTTTATACTATAGGATCAGGCTGTCCATTGTTGACTTGAACTCTTCTTTCTCACTATAAATATTCATCCTTTATCTCTATTCTCTTCTTATGAAGTTGTTCCCATGGTTTGTTAATTCATTACACTCTAGCAAATATGCAAAACTTCATATTTCTCCCATTTGCTTCTACTAATACTTGTAAGCTGTGAATTTTCACAAGGCATAGATATTTCTGGATTAATATCTCCAGCTTTGGTTCATGTTGCTTTTTAATTTTCTTTCTATGTCGAAGTCTTTCTGGAATTAAAACTGTATGTCTTTGTACAGTATTTCCAGCCCATAATCTTTATATGTGGTTTTATTTTCTATCTGGGTTGACCATTTTTCTTACCTTCTTTCAAATATATTAATTGACAATTATGCTTTCATCTTACATTTTGTTATATTCATATAGAACATCATTGAATGAAAGAAATACAAATCTCTTACTTAGTGAGATAGGTACAAAAATCATGTAAAGTATATAGTATGTTAGAGAGTAACAAATACAATGGTGGGCTGAAGATATTGGGAGGTGTAGAGGGTAGAAGCTTATGTTTTATTTATAAATAAGTGAAAGTATACATGAGGATACTTGGCTGAAAGGCATTCCAGCAGAGGGAGGAAGAAGAGCAAACACCATAGGGCTGATGTTTCTTCTGCTGCTCCTTCTTTCTTTAAACTAAAATAGCTTATTTGCCTAAGGATGAGTTAGATCATAAATGAAGTAAAGTACTCTTTTCTTTCTATGTTTTCATTTCATCTAACATGTTGCTTTCAGTGAGACACATCACACAGTTAATTACTCTGGTTCTCAGCCTTTGAGTACAGTCTGACAGCTCTGGTGTCTGTTTTTGGAAGCAGGAGTGAGGAGGAATTGAAATGACCTGTGATGGCTACATCCCACCTCACTCATTAGAGCATCTTCCAAGTGCTGCCAGATGGCCAGATGCCAGATGACCATTTGCACATCACTGGCCTGAGCTCCATTATATGGTTATTCCTAGATGCAGAGAAGAATGGAAAAAAAAATATTTATAAGGACGTCCATATGCCTCGCTAAGTATTCTGCAACAAAGAAGATAAAAATAACTATTAGAGGGTAAATAAAAGTTATGACCCTTAGAATTTTATTGAATAATTGATTGAGGATTATAGTAACCTCCAGGTGATTTTAAAATTTCAGTAACATGACAAAGTCTCTCAAGCAATGAAAGAGAACAGAAGAATGGAGGGAATGTGTCAAGCAGTAATAGCTATTGTAGTGAACCACTGCATATGTTGCAGATATAAAATCTACTTGGTAAAACATAATCACAACCCTGAAAATTATTTGGATGACCAATTTTGGACACAAAAATTATTTAGGACAAATAAGTTATATTTAATAAGGAGGCAGATCTTCTGAGTGTGCCTTTGATTATGTTTCTCTTAATAACCAAAATAAAGACTTCAGGACATCATACCAAAAACAACTGCTATACTGTATTTCATCATGGTCGTACACGTTCACATCTTCACATTTCAGAGTATGTGTGAATGTGTACAACCATGATGAAATACAGTATAATAGCTGATTTTTATCAAGAGCTTACAGTATGCTGTTATTCTAATTATTTTTATATTTTTATTTATTTAATCATTACCACAATTCTTTCTAATAAATGTTAGCATCCTTTTTATGTTACTATAAGAGAAATGAGGTTGAAGAATATAAGCCATTTATGTAAAATCAGAAATAGGAAGAACCAGGATGTGCCTTGTCTGGCTTCATTATTATGTAAAGGAAACTCATGTATTCATTTTTTTTGAGTGACTTATTTAAAAGTGAATATAACATGTGTACTGAATTTGTAGGTACTAATGGATGTCATCTGAAGACAAGTTTCTTTCCTCCTGTTCAATGATTTAGAAATGTATTTGTAATAATTCCAGCAAGTCAATTAATGCACATTGTGGTTTTATTTAAAAGTTCAGATAATTAATAATTTTTCAGTTATATCTAGCACAATTCCAATCAATTTATTTTTCTCAAGGTGATTATTTTTAGAAGATCTTTTTTCCTCTGTACTATAGAGTCTCATTATTAAACTCTTAGAAGTGTGAAAAATAGGGAAGTGAACAGAAGGAGGGAGGAGGGATGGGAAAGAGGAAGTCCTGGTGACTGAATTAGAGCTAATTATATTCCACGCTTGTATAATTATGTTAAAATGAACCCTTATATTATGTATAACTAAAATGAACTACTAAAAAACATTTTTTCAGAAAATTACAAACTGAATCAAATCTGCATTGTGCACAGAGGTCTTGATCATATCTGATGTTCAATTGACAGGTAGTAAATAAAAGTAAGTGAGGGAGTGAAGGAATAAACTGATCCTCCTAGAACGGCAATGAGTTCTTCATACCAGTACTGGGGAATGAACTAACAGATTTTCCACTTTGGGAAAACTTTGTTAACATATACTCTTGCAAAAAATGTTTTCAAACATACCAATTTTAAAATGATATATTTTGAATTAATTTTGGTAATATCAAACACCTTATCTCAGTGCTTAATTCTGAAGATGCGCAAAGAGTCACCTTGCAAATATTATATGAAGCGAGATAGTCTGTTCTTGAAGATGTGAGCTTATCTTCTTTCTCACTACAATTTATTCTAATTATCTTTTAATTGTGTGTTTCGATAGGTTGTTGCAGGAATGTACTGTTCCAAAAACTTAACTCATTAAAGATTTCACTAATTACATTGTCCTTCAAGATTTTCTGAAACTTTCCCTTTTATTTAAACATCTTGAATCATCTAAAAAATGAGTATGAAAAGATGATGAATTCTAGAATATCAGACATATAATTCACATTCTATTAGAATAGAGAGCTGCGTTCATCACAAGAACTTCTTATGTAAGGTATGTATTTCTGTAAGACTTAACTCCAATTGCCCCCTAGAATTTCTGTTCATATGAGAGGTCTTATTTACTTTTTCCCTTTTGTTTCTTTTTCTAAATATTCTCAGAAAATAGCCTGATATTATGGAAAGAATATTTTTCAAGAAGAAAAACTAAAGCTAGCCTGAATCTTAGGCCCACACATTACTAGAGTTCCAAAGGTTTAGGGAAATCTGATTATTAGATATTATTTCATGCTTACTTTGAAGCTTAAAACAATGAATGTATGAAAACAGTGCAATTGTGATAGGACAATTTCACCAAAATAATGAAAATGCAAACAGCTGTATTTGAATATGCAAACATTAAAAAAATTGAAATAACAATGTTAAAAGAATAAGTCATCAAGATTTTGCAAATGTATTAACAACTCTATTGATATAGTATTTTCCTTCAATTGAATATATGAAAAAAATACACACATGATTACTTAAATAGATAGCAAAAGTTATATATTAAGTGATGATTTCAGTAATAGACAAAATATCATTCTAAATAAATAAAAATTTTTTAATGTTGAAAACAAAAAGGGAATTAAAAATCAGACGTTACTGTTATTATTTTATTTCAATAAGTCTTCCTTATATTATTAAATTGAAAAATTATTTTACTTATGAAATTAGATATAATTATATATGATTTTTTTAAACAATCATGTTTTCTTAACATGTATAAAATATATAACATTGGCATCAATTAGAATGAGTTTTGTGTTGTGGTTACGTAGTATAGAATATGTATAAATTATCTTCATTCAATA
>PVKS010053294.1:0-10449 GCA_004027875.1 Aplodontia rufa
GGGGGGGCACTCCTGGGGATAATTGCAATGTCCAGAATATATACACATCTTATACACATTTTATATTGTTTTGTTAAAATCTTGTAAGTTTGCTCAAAAATAAAAAAAATAAAAAATTAAAAAAAATCATTATCTATGATACGATTGCACACATTGAGTTCATGAAAAATTATATACAATTGTTTGTATGTATAAATATTTAAAAAGAAAGAAATAAGAAGCAGAATAAGGGAGGTGAGTGCCACTGAGCCTGTGGCGTTTTGAAGCAGCCTGCATGTCTAGGTGTGGCCATAAAGAACACAGCATATGACATTAGAAGTGGAAAATCACATAAGGCAAGAGGTTGTAGTCTGAGCAGGGTTGGAGAGGGATGCTCTTCCACCATTAGATAAATCAAAATGAGTTAAGTAAACCTGAAGAACACGCTCCTGGAGACCATAAAAAAGTCAACAGGGAATTGCTAGTAGGAATCAATGAAAATAGAAAATAATAAAACTGCCTCTGAGAAGCACAATTTGTAGAAGCCAGATTCAAACCTCTAGTTAAAGTTTATGACAGAGAGAAGCCCTGAAGAGAAGTGCTAGACATATCACATACTGGTGGACTTCGAAGTTGTGTCCACGCTCTCAAAGTCCCTGAGTCTGCAATGCAGTGGGATGATCTGGAGTCTGGGATAAAATTTAGTACTTTAATCATTTCAAATATACATTCTATGGGCTTCATTACCTTTATATTCTTGTGCCAAAGGTGTTTCATCATTGTTTAAAATGGGACCATTGGCAAAAACCAGGCAAAGGTACCCAGGACCTTATTGTATTATCTTTGTAACTCCCCATAAATGTATAATTACTTTAAAATTAAAAGCTACTTTCAATGTGTTTTCTGTGTTCCTCAGGAATTTCCTTGCAGTTACAGGAGAGATTGTGTGAGCAAATCTCAGGTACACTCCTTCTGCACACCTCCATTATGGTAGCTACTTTACATGCTCTACTTCTAAATGAGATTTTTGAAATTTCATATTAAGAAATGGTCTCATTACAAAAAAAATTAGTTTTGAGCTGGGCACGGTGGCATACAACTGTAACTGACTTGGGAGGCTGAGGCAGGAGGATCACAAGTTCAAAACCAGTCTCAGCAACTTAGCAAGACCCTAAGCAACTTAGCAAGACCCTATCTCAAAATAAAAAGGGGATGGGGATGTAGCTCAGTGGTTGAGCACCGTTGGATTCAATCCCCAGTACCAAAAAATAAAACAAAATAAAAATTATAGTTTTGGAAATTACGGACTTTCCCTGCTTGTTTTTACTGATGAGGAGAAATGAATTTGCTTTTCCATGGTTATTAAGCTAGTAGATGTTTGGGCTGTAACTCAAATTTAGATCTGTCATTCTCAGTCTAAATTTTCCCTCCACTAAGTCTATACTGGTTCCTTTCAATAAAAAGGTGTTTGGGTTTTTTTTCCTGGCTCATTTACCATTTATTATGTCCTAAAATGAACGTCTCAAGATAGCAACACTGATGTGTGTATCAAGGAAGTGGAGGAAACTCTAATTGAAAAGAGCCTGCAGGCTTAGAAACCTAGGATTGTAAATTCCAACATCTTTAAGTTTGTAAACCTGATCAACTGAATGTGTGTGCATATGCTTTAGTTTCCTGGGAAACTACACAATCAAGAGAAGACATTTGGTCTGTGTCTCAGAGGTATTTAGGAGACAAACAAATCCTTGCTTTTCCATTCATTGCGCAAATGCCTAATGACTATCTTCTAAGAGGAAGGAGCTATGATAGATCCTGAGTTTGCCCTGGGAAGAAAACAGGACATGGTCTTTGTTCTCATGAGCTTACTACTTTGTAGGCTGTAGCACACAGTCATTAATCCATAATAAAGCAAATGACTTGATATTTTAACTAATCTAGAGGAAAGATAGGAAGGAAGCTTGGTCCAATGAGCATGTACAAGATTAAACGCCCTAAAAATGGTCAAGTTTTCCTGACGAAATCATGCTTGAACTAAACCTACAGGATGTATAAAAGCTAACTGGACATTTGTGTGGGTAGCTGTTTATAAACAAAATTCTAGTTAAAGTCATGGTCAGCAAATACATTATGTTTCTAGGGTCGAGTGTCCTACCTCTCAACCACAGCTCTGATCAATTACAACTCTTTTCTGATCAATCCTGATGCTGCTTCTTCACAGAGGTCCCAGGCCTCCCTTGCCAGTAAGTCAGACTTGGCCCTGAAATGTATTTGCCATCTTGGGTACGGTAAAAAAATCTCTTGCCCCAAATTTAACAGTCGGGAGTTGTAGCTAGATGACTTCCGTAATATAAGGGAACTCTGTGAAAAGGTCTATGGAGTGAAGCTTTGCTTTAGTTCCGCCTCTCTCCCAACTTACAGATAGGAGAGTAAGCCCAGAGAACATGGTCCTTGCAGTACCAGAATTTGTGAGTTTTCTTAAGGATTATGCAAGCATTTTGCTGAGACCCGCAAAACTGAAACTAAGAAGAAGGTAAGTATAGAAGGTATTCAATTCCAACCCAGGAAGGCTGATATTAAAACTTCACAGAAATGTTGAATCCACATAACTTAAAATTTGTGAAAACTCCTGCCTCTGCAGGTCACAGGGTGATCGCAATGTTCTCTGACCCATAAAGAACTGATTATGCCTCAAACTCCGGTTGATTTGAAACATGACTGCTTTCTAGAACTTCTGTTTATTTTGTATTTAAAAATGAGTATTGAATCATTTTCCCCTGTTTTTCTCCTAACCCTCTATTTTCTATAAGGACATGTGCCTGCCAACTGAAGTTTTGCCAGGCATGATACTCTAGCAACTGGCAAAGATTACTGGATTTCAAAAGTTTCTTTTTCTTTTTTGATTTTTTCATCTCAACACATGGTAATATTTTTAACACTGAAAAATACCATTGCAAAAGATGTGTTAGATATCCAGTTTTCTGCTTAGAACTGCCCTGTGCCCGTACTCAATACCTTTACCGTCATCAGCAAGGTCCTTTTAAGATGGACCATAGATTTTAAAGTGAACCTACCTTCACTTGTCTCATTGAAGAAAAAGAAATTGCTTCTGGGTGAAATGTTCATGTTTCTCACTTCTACAATCTCATGCTGGAGAACTATTATGCAAATAATAATGATTGCCTTTAGCATCTGATTACATGTCTTGCCCAGCTACACATTCTTTGACCAAAATCTTTCATACCACTGTCATATAATGGGAAAGCTACAGAGATTTCAATTTAATAAGCGGAATGGATGCTAATGATAACTCTACTGTGAAAGCATGTGGGCAAATGCATCAAAATAATACAAGTGGCTGGATGTTGGCACAATTTCCTTTACTCCAAAGACAGATGAAAGCTTCATCTTCTGTTTAGCTACTGTAATTTTAATCTTCTCTTCAGCTCTCACAGGGAGAGATTTCAAAGGAGTGGATGGGTAACAGACGCGGTGCTCACCAGTGTTTAAGAATGTAATGTGGCCTGGTGTGGTGGTGCATGCCTGTAAACCCAGTGGCTCAGGAGGTTGAGGCAGGAGGATTGCAAGTTCAAAGTCAGCCTCAGCAATTTAGCAAGGCCCTAAGCCACTCAGTGAGACCCTGTCTCAAAATAAGAAATTAAAAATGACTGAGGATGTGGCTCAGTGGTTAAGCACCCCTGGGTTCATTCCCTGGTACAAGGGGGGAAAAAGATAAGAATGTACTGTCCTTTTGGTGCAGGCATCAAGAGGGCCAACACAGAGGCAGTGCAGAGCTACTCATAAAGCCTAAACATTTAGGAAGCTGTTTGCATATTTGGCATTTGCATGGTGGCGGGGTAGGTGTGCCATGCTCAATGATCTGATTGTTCCTTCCCCCCCTTCTCCCACCAGTCATTTTTCTGTCACTTCCTTCCAAAGTTTTCATTTTTATTCATTGCTGCTTCCTTCTGCTGACTGCTGATCAAAGCTCAGGAAAGCCAAAACATGCACTTGCAGGTGTTCTCAGATTCATGTGATAAAGTGTTGAAATGCAAGATCCTCAAAAGCTATGAACCTGTAAGGGACAGTCCTCTAGAGTCCCCGTGGATACCTTTTGAAAAGCTCTCCATCTTACCTTACATTTTAAGATGGGCATATTCAGAGGTCACCAGGGGCGAGGAGTCACAGCCACAGCACCCTGGACCCTACAGGAAGCTCTTCTGCCCACTGTTACAAGAACATGGTATCTCAAGGTCCATTTCTTTGGGTGGTTGGTAGGATTTGAATGTATGGAAATCACTGGTTTAAGAAGCACCACTTTAACTCAGAGACAAAAAGGTTTTGGTTGGTTTGATGTTTTGATTGCTTCTATTACCCCTTTATTTTGTCCTAAGGTGGTGTGCATATTTTTGTCTCTCTCACCTTTAACTCTAATAAATTTTTTCCCCTCTAATAACTTTTTCTCCCTCTATTAGCTGAGAACCCTTTAAGGTGTTGTATCTCCCAACATGACCTAGCATTCAGGAATCCTCTGCCTAATTGACAAGCTCAGAAGTACTTTTCCAACTCATTTCATATGAACCTCATTGATGGGACCTGCCGAATGTTTCAATGTCAGTATGAGCTTTTCATATTTTTCATTTCTACAATCTTATGATGGATAATAATTTGATTAATAATGATTGCCTTTAGCATTTGCTTACATGCCTTACCCAGTCAGATTCTTTGGCTGAAGACTTTCATATCAGTGCCATATTACAGGAGAGCTGCAGAGAAGATTCCAATTTAATTAATGGAATGGATGTTAATGTCAACTCCACTATGATAGCGTGTTGGCAAATGATCCAACTTATATCATGAGCTGCATATAATTGGAAAGATCCATCAATAAGGATCCACACCTTCAATTAACTTTATAATCTCTTTATTTAACTATTGACGTTTGTATGACTTAGGTGACAACCTGGATTTCAGAGTTAGAACTGAGTTTCAATCAGGACTCTATCATGACTTACTATGAAATGATGGTGATGAAATTGTATTATCCACATCATAAGAATTTTGTGAGAGTGAAGTGAGAGATAATGCAGATAGTACACTAAGTACAGTGTCTACCACCCTAAGTGGCCAAATAGTAGCAGTGACTACTGCATTATTGTTTTACAGTGGATGTTCGTGGTGGCCTATCTCAAATCCATCATGCCTTCATTCTTTTTTTTTTTTTAAGAGAGGACAGTAGGAAAGAAAGAGAGAGAGAGAATCAGTTTTTATTGAGTTTTTCACATGGCTTTTGTTGCTCTAACATTTAGTTGTATATGTGGGTGCTGGGGTTTGAACCCACGTACTTGCACATGCCGGGCAAGAGCCATAACCGCCAAGCCACCGCTCCAGCCCCATTATACCTTCATTCTTACTGACAGTGCTCCATTTATTTGTTCTGCCTGCAAAACTCCAGTGATACATTTAGGGTGAGCAACTGATCCAGTTGTGGTTAATAACACAGAGAGGGTGTTTTGTAGGGGGTGGTAGGTTTGAATGAAAAATGTAGACAGGAGGAACACCCTGTTTGTTTTGTTGGATGTTGTAACATTTGAATGTGACAATTAAAACAGGCCAGGAGAAATAGACAATAAGCTCTCCTCCTTCTCTTTCAGTTTTCTGTGCAGCTGGAGGAGTTAGTAGAACTGGACGTGACCCTGTGTGACAGGGATGCCACACCCCTCTGTTCCTCTTTACCATGTGTTGAAGAGGGGCTATCTGCAAGTAGATGGTGATACTGAAGCCAGACAGAAAGCAAGAAGATCTCAGGATCTGATTTTAGGTTCTGAGGTCCCTCTCCAACCTAGAGCTTCCGTCGTGTCCTGTACCAGCTATAGCAAGACTCCACTCTGAGTCACGGACATGTGCACCAGCAAACCAGGCAGAAATGTTGATTCTTTCTGGCCCTTCCACAGACATGGAGCTTCCTGAGCAAAGGTGCTTCAGGTCCTGATCCATAACTGCAGCATAAAAACACCAATCTCCTTCCTATCAGTCTGGACACAAATTATCTCTTCATTCGGCTTGATTGGGGAAATGAGGCATGTTGTGCAGATATGGAGTTTCCATACCACTGAAGCTGAATGAACCCTCTGTTTCAAGACTTGAATTTTTAACACATTTTTGTGGAACTATTGGAAATCTGGTTCTTGAAGTTCCTTTGCATTCTTTCAGGATCTAAACTATTTTAAACATTTTTCTGATGACATAGAGTCAACTCTCTGAGCCAGCTATCGTGACCATGTGCGGCTGTCCACAGCTCACTGTGCTGTCTCTGGTACATTGAGCTTTGAGACATCAGAGAGTTCAGTGTGCACACTCATAAAGCATCAGAAGACTCTGTCCTGAGTGGAAGGAGCACTGAGCCAGGAGTCAAGGTACTTTTTCTTGTCTGTAAAGTTAGATTCTCTAGATGGAGAATGTGCTGGGCTTGTCAGAGGCAGGAGCTAGACAGAAGGGAAAGGAGTGATATATGGAATCTCCCCATGATAAAACTTTGAGGAATCAGGGAGGAAACTTTCAAGGAGAGTCTTGGAAGGACTCAGATAGGATGGCATGTATGGCATGTATGACCTTCCAAGGCCAGGTATCTATGGTGGAAGAGTAAAGAGAGGATGGGGAGAAGGTTCCAGTGTCTTCCTCCTGTTTCTTCTAGTCTCCCTGTTCTTCCTAACATGCCTCCTCCCACCTCCATACACACACCTCAAACCTTTCAATAGGTGAGTTTTGGAACATCTTTTCATTCCTGGAGTCCAGTGTCTACTTCTGGACCGCCCTGACTTGTGGAGCCTCCTTCCTCTTCCCCATCTCTCATCTCCTGGGTCCTCCTTCTGTAGGCCAGGTAAGCATGTCTGGGTCCAAGACAGTGAGATGCAAGGATGTTGAATGTCACTTGCTTATATATAGGATAAATTTGAAATTTTACAGAAGAGTCACTCTGTAAGTTTTGAAGCAGGAGAAGGTAAATCTATAAACCAACCATAACAAAAAAATCCCTCAACTTATTAGCTGACCTGTAGGAATCCCCATTCTATTTTCCAAAATATGCCACTTCTAAAACTGTATTTCACAGTCCTATTATTACTCTGTGGAATCAATTAGTGGGTGCAACCAGCAATTTTAAAATAGAATTGAATTGAATAGACCAGAAAATGTCAGGATGCATCACACATAATAATAAAAAGTTGCATGGAAAGTTTGATTCAGTACACACACACACACACACACACACACAGGTCTGAGTGTATGGACAAAGTTTCAAGATTAAATGTGTTTTCTACTCTAGGCAGTGGGCAAAACATTTGAGAATTACTAAATTATAAAATTATACTTGGGAGTCATTTGGGTCCATGTATGGGCATCCCTTTGGTTCTGGGAAGGTGTCTGAAGTGACTGAGTAAATGAATATCCTTCTGATGGAACTCATTGCTGCACAAGAGCTAAGGTGAGTCTTTGGGTCATGGGAGAAGACCTCCACCTCTTCCAGTGAAATGCGTGCCTCTGACTTTAGATAATTGTCTCCAAGTCAATTTGGGACTGGACAGAGGCCTTTCCCTTGTTTTACATGGGCAGAGGTAGTAACTGGAGAAATAGCTAAATTTCCTTCGAAGATGGATGAATCCACCTGTATCATCTCCTAGTTCGACAAATGTGGTTCTGGGATGTGAGTATGGCTTCTCCTGTCCTCAGGAGGGTCATCTGCTCTCCATGGTCTCTACCTTATGCCATGTTACAGCCTCATTTTAAAAAAAATGACCTGTGATGGTTAACTTGATGTGTTGACTTGACTGACCACAGGATGCGCAGGTTAAATACTAGTTCCGGGTGTGTCTGGATGAGATTAGCACTGGAGTCCATGGGCTCAGCAGTGTAGATGGCGCTCCTCAATGTGGTTGCTCTTCATCCAATCCATTCAGTGCTCAAATAGAAAAAAAGGCAGAGGAAGCAGGAATTTGCCCTGTTCTTCCCACCTCGCTGCTTAAGCTAGAGTATCACCTCTCATTTTTTCCAGCCCATGGGCTAGGATTTATACTGTTGGCTTCCCTGGTCTCAGGTCTTCCAACTGGGACCAAATGATACCATCAGCTTGGCTGTGTGTGTCTCCAGCTCTCATACATAGATCATACAACCTCTCAGCCTTCATCTTCATGTGCACCAGCTCCTTATAGCAAAGCTCTCTTGAAAGACATTGGTAGAGATATCTCCTATTGGCTCTGTTTCTCTAGAGAACCTGGACTAATTCAACTCTCAAAAAGCCTTCTTTCATCCAGGTTGATGGCTTGTGTAGATAAATTTGGTGAAAAAAGTCCTCCAATATTCAAAAATGTCTGTCATGTTCTCTCCATAGGAGAAGCCCTACCACCAACTGTATCATTCTTTCAAACACCAGTTATTCATTTTCTTTTACCCTTCTTTCTTTCTCTCTCCTCACAGCCAGGCTAAAATATGCTTCCTGAGAATCAAAAATATAATTTTTGAACTTGGATATAGATCCATGCCTCCAGGGATCTACTGAGTACCCATCAGTACTCATCAAGGGGTCATCCATCACCAAGACCCAAATGGCATGCAGGCTCTGATGGTGACTACTACCTGCCATTCCAACAAACACACAACATTCTTCACTGGCTCCACACAGTGACCATTTAGAATACTTTATATATTCCAAAATCCAATATGATGTTTACTTTGGCTATGAGGTTTACAGGGTTTCTGAACTTTATTGAACAAGCTGCCCCCAACCTGATACAACTTTTCAGAACCAAATTATTTAATTATGAGATATGCACGAAGAATAGATTTCAGTTTTCCATAAATGAAGATCCACCTTTAATCTGCAGCTTTTGACATGCCAATCGGAGAGTCCCACCTCCTATAGTTTTTATGAATGTGTTATGATATAGAAGTGAATGGTCAGGGGAGAGCATATCAAGTTCAGACTTACTTTAGACTAAGCCATATTTTGATTCAGGCTCCCAGGGAAAATTTCAGGAAACAACTAAGACTATGTGCTGTTTGTGATAAGATGTGGTCTTCAGGGTTTTGCAGGGTGTGGCCTGCATAGAGCAAAACACATCTTAAGTGCTTAATAACTGAGAGTTATTGATTTTTTTATTTCCTTTTGTTATTCTTATCATCCCTTACCACACACAGTGCAGGATGTCTTAATACAAAATCTTTCCTATTTAAAAACTAAATGCTTCAATTTTTGCTTCCTACTTTTGGGTCACCAGTCTTTTATTCTAAAATTTAAAATTTGAAGTGTATATTACCTCAAAAAGAGGGAATGTTATAGCCGACGGGGCTCAGACATTTAAGCACTCCTGAATCCATCTCTGCCCCCAAAGTTCTGAGTGACATGGATCCTCTGATGGAAATTTAGCAAATGTACTGTGTTATAGAAAAGGCTTATATCTCAGTGAGTCAACTGCATTTCAACAGCTTCCCCTGGAGCCAAGTTTCCTCGCGACCTTTTCAATAACACATTCCACCAGCAGTCTTATTTATTTCTCTCCTTCTCACATACTCAGACTTCTTGAGAGAATGCTTCCGACATCTGCAACTTCTAGCTCCTCACCTCCTGTGTTAGCTGAGCACAGGCTAGGTAAGCTGTTATAACAAAGAGACCCAAAAATACAGTAGCTTACGTAATTTAGAGTGTCCCTTTTATCATGTAGCATTCCAGAGGTGAGTGGTCTAGCCTTGTCAGATGGCATAGTACATTTTGGAATGCAGATTCCTTTTATCCTGGGGCTTCTCTGAGCACTAAAGGATTGTCCTCCACTGGGTGCTGAGATTAGCATGTGCATATTACAGTGCAATTTACAAAAAGAAGGAATGCTATGATAAATGGGACTTGGATATTAAGCCTTCCTGGGTCTATCCTCTGCCTCCAAAGTTCTGAGTAACTTGGATTCCGTGGTGGACATCCAACAAGGACTGGACCTGAGCAACTGGAAGACCCAGAAGGGCCATTAACTAGAATGGGAAGAGGGCAGATATTATGCTTGAGCGGCCAGTGGTACAAATAGTGTGTAGGTGGTTAGATAAAGAGTTGGGAGTTCAAAGAAGTCCAGGCTCCAGATATCGTTACTGGCTTCCTAGGTTAGAGAGGCCTGACTCTGGGGGTTCCAACTAGCCAGGCCTGGCTACTTGCCCCAGTTGGCCAATTGCCTTGCAAAAAATTGCAGAAAAGGTAATGGTGAAAAGCAGGAAAGGACACCTGAATTAACACGGCCATATTTGGAAGGCAAACTGAGTGCTGAAACCCAGCGTCTCAGCTCTGTTTTTGGAGCGCTCATAGGAACTTTAGGTTTAAATAGGGGAAGAATTGGAGCAGAGGGAGCAAGAAGTACGAATAATCAAGCAGTCGTCATCCAGCTGTGGTCTGCTCGATCATTCTCTCAGTTCTGATTCTGCGAGGTACCTCGAGAG
>PVKS010053295.1:0-10456 GCA_004027875.1 Aplodontia rufa
TAAATCAGTTTTTTGCTACTGATGAAAAGCAGCAGCAACCTCATGTGCTTAACTTCTCACATTAGGATTTGGAGGAATAGGTCATCCTATCACCAATGGGCACACAATGCATTCCTGATATTAAGAAAATATAAACTAGGGGTTGAGGATTTAGCTCAGTGGCACAGCGCTTGCCTAGCACATGCAAGGCCCCGAGTTTGAAAAGAAAAGAAAAGAAAATATAAACTGTGCCAATTTGACACAGTTGGTGAGACTATTCTTAATTCATCTCAAGGTCTTAAACTTTTTATTTCAGTACTCCTATGTTCATGCAGTCCAACTTTGCCAGTAGTCCCTTAGCAATGAGCAATGAGTCCCTTAGCAATGAGCAATGAGTACCTACTCTTTTTATTTGATGATTGGGAAACCAGAAGACTTCGGAACCAGAGGCTTTAGAAAATAATCTTTGCACTCAAGGAAGGATTCCCTGTAAGTTTCCTTGTAAGGGTTCATCCAGAACTTTTAAGTATTTATTCATAGGTATTTAATTGTTTCACAGAGAGATGAAAAGATAAAAGCATCTGAAAGCTAAAATGTGGGTACCAGAGCTGACATTTCTAAAAGTAAAATAGAAGCCAATGAGAAAGTAAGGCTGATTCTCCAAAATATGAAATTTTTCATTCAGCTTTTTGTGAGCATGCTTTGCAGAAAGTGAAGCACATATATATCTAGGTCAAAACTGGGGACATTGTCAATGTGCAAAAATGGATTTCTTTAACAAGTTTCAACTACTAGTTCTGTAAATTTGGGATGGAACAACTTAAATTTGATATTTTTCTTAAAATGCTGCTATCCTAGGTTTAAAGCAGTTCACCTTGCAAATTTCTCCATGAATAATTTCGTTTTTGTTGTGTCATTTTTGGGTCCACCTTGTGGAAAGTTGGGAGCTAGAATCAGATCTCTGTGTCTGGAAGGCTTGGCCTCCCAGTTTAATTGCTAATAAAATGCGGAGAGGAAGAGGAAGAAAGCTACATGGCAAGAGAAAAGCTAAGGTTAGAGATGTATATCTGACTTCTGGTTCACAACCAGTGTCTCTGTAGTATTTCATTTGTGTCCTGCCAATTATGCAAGAGCTGGAAATGTACTTCAACTTGTCCCAAAGCAATTACATTCTATGGAAGATAAACTGTATTCTTCCCTTTGATAAGGTGATTTTTTATTGACCAGACACATAAGGTTAATACACACATCTTTCTTTCTCTGTTTCTTTCTTTCTTTTCTTTCTCTTTTTCTTTCTTTCTTTCTTTTCTTTTCTTTCTACCAGGGACTGAACCCAGAGGCACTTAACCACTTAGCCACATTCCCAGTCCTTTTAATTTTTTATTTTGAGAGAGGACCTCGTGAAGTTACTGAGGCTGGCTTTGAACTTGTGATCCTCCTGACTCAGCCTCCCAAACTGCTAGCTCTAGGATTACAGGTGTGTGCCACTGTGCCCGGCACAACTTCATAATAATCTCAGAAGGGAGAAAGTTCACAGTCATTTTTCTTTTAGTAATATGGAATTCTGCTTTCAGTTTGGCTCTTCTCTCCAGTTCTTTAGATTAAAAAAAAAAAACAGAAAATTATGATTTTTAAAAGCAAAAAAGATAGAGTTAGCTTTACAAGAGTTCACGTATTAGAAATGGAAAATGATTACGTGGTCTCATTATTAAATATTTTATATATGATCCAACTATAGTGTTTATATGAATAAACACTCTGCCCTTGATTTCTGCATCTCCAAAGGCGTCACTACCTGGCATGCATGTGGCTGGCTCAGTCAGCTCTCAGAATTCCTGAGGGGCAGTGGTTTCATTATTTACCAGATAAGAACCTAGTAGGGGCTCTAAAATTAAAGGGAACATGGAACTAGGGTACATCTGTACCCTGGACAGGGGAGAAAACAAAGGAGATGCTGCACATTGATCTTTTAATTCTTGTTTGTAATTTCATTCAGTTCTCATATGTAATAAAAGATAGATTAATTATGAGATATACAGGAGTAGAAGTGAGGACAATTTTTGCCACCCAGTGTCACTAACTTGCAAAACAAAGGACTGTGGCCTTTCTCAATTATTTTAAGTTGTCAGTGGTCTTTCCCAAACTCCATCATTGCTCAGGCCTCCCAGAACCCCCTGCATTTCTCTCGATCAAAGCATTTACCCCACTGTATTGTAGCTATTTATATATATCCAACTTTCCTTATCTGCTAAAATATCTGCTTCTTTCGTAGCAAAAACTAGGATACTTGCAGCGTCTAACAAATAATAGGTTCAAAAAATTCTGGTCACTATGTGAATGAATTCATCATCAATGGCATTTAAAAATAAGAGATTCATTTCAGATAATACTGTTAATAATAATAACTGTTCTTGATTATGTCACACAATTATATATATTTTTTCTCTTTTAATTTCCAAACAAACACGTAGAGTCAACAGCGATTAAGAACCCCACGTCTATAATCCCAAAATTTATTTTTTACATCATATTTACCCACATAATGCTAAGAAAAGAACCTCAGAAGTCCTTAGAACTGTTTCATAGAGATTGCTTATTATTTTCAATTGATATTTTTGGGGTCCTATGAAAGTAATAAGACAAAGACTAATAGTACATTTTAAGATCATCTCAAGGAGAGGAAATCCTCTCAAACAGGCTTTGTAAATAAACATAATCATTAAATATTAGGATTGTCACCCTGATTATTCTCCCTTTGATCAAGAGTCACATTTCTTCAGAGAGTAACTAACTTATCTTCAGTGTTTCCTTCCATTATTGGATTTCTGAAAAGTGATACAAAGGAGAAACAAAGAGATTATTTTGGATAGTGCCATTCCAAAAATTTTTGGAATATTTTTTATATGATTTTCTGGGCTGAACAGAAAAAAAAGTTGTAACAGAAATTCATTTATATTCACCTATATTGACTTAATTTTAAAATATCATTCTAACCTTAATTCACTTCTTTTCCCATAATATAAAAACCTTAATAATTTAATTATAAAACATTTGGTTTATAATTAATAAGCAACTAAAATGGGTATAAACTGACTAACATATTGTCACTAAATTACTCTTATGCTGCATATTAGATTTTGTTACTAAAGGACCTGATTCACAAGAGACATTTGAATCCATTCTATTGTCCATTATTTCCTTAAATTCATCAGATTGCAATAGAATTGAAACAGCCTTGCCAGGGAATTAAATTGTTATCATGCAGTACATATCTAGAAAAGCAAGATCCTGCTCTTTATGTTTTATATATTAAATAACAAGCAATTATGAAATTTTAAATGTTCAGTTTTTAGCAATAAATTATTCTAATCAAACCTAATAATATATGCTTGAATTGAATGATCAGAAGCCAAAGAGCTTCCTTAGCACAAAGGTACCTTGTAACAAATAGTTTGTAATATTTCAATATCTATTATAGTCACTTTGCATAAGTTACAGGACTTAAAAAGCATAATAATAAAATTTATGAATATTAAGATGTAGATGGCCCTAAATATATAAGCTACCCTCAATATAATAAATAGTACTATTTTATATTTAATAATTATACTAGATTTTCAAAAAGTTTTTTCATGCTACAATACCTGTTGAAGAAATTTAGTTGTAGAAATCCAGTTTTGCCTTTTAGTTAAGATAAATCCCTTACAATATTTTTGTCTAGATATTACCACGCCAGTTTTGACTGATGCACTGTTATTTCTAACAATTGGAAAAAGTAGTCATACTTACCAACTGAGCAAATTTATAAAATATTATCCCAATAATATCTAGATGACCATATGTTTTGAAATTCATGGTTGGTTTAACCTTAGAAAGTCAGGCAATGTACTATGCCATAATATTAAAATAAAAGACAAAACCACATCTCAATAGATACGGAAAAAGCATTTGACCAAATCCAGCATCCTTTCATGAATAATGAAAAAAATGCACTCAAAGAACTAAAAATAGACATTTCTTTCATCAACTTAATAAAGGTCATCTAAAAAAAAAAAAGCCACATTTACATCATACTCAATGGTGAAAGACCAAATGCTTTCCCTCTGTGATCAGGAACAAGACAAAGATGCCTGCTCTCACCACAACTATTCAACTTTGTACTGGAAGTTCTAACCAGGGCAATTAGGCATGAAAAATGAATGAAAGTATCTCAAATAGCCAAAATAATCTTGAAGCAGAACAAGGAAGCTGGAGGACACGTAATTCCCAATTTAAAAATTTACTTCAAAGTTATAGTAATTAAAATAGTGAGTACTGGGAGGGTATATGAAGAACTCATAGGAGTCTGGAGATTGGGAAGATAGGGGAACCATCTCAGAAGCCGATGTCATTCCTCTTCGAACTACCCATTTAACGCATGAGTTCTTCTGGGGGAAACTGCAATAGGTAAAAATCCAAGGTGGTTATGCATGATCTGGTTTTTCCCCTCGATAGCAAAGTGTATATCCATTGATTGCTAATGTTTTGATAATGTTTCCCCCTCAACTGTATTTCTATATTCTTCTAATAAAAAATAAATAAATAAATAAATAAATAAAAGGAAAAAAATAAATAAAATAGTGAGTACTGATAAGTATAACATATAAATCCATAGGATGGAGAGTCCAGAAACAAATGCATGTATCTATGGACAACTGATTTTTTTTTTTTTTTGGTACCGGGGACTGAACCAGGGGCACTTAATCACTGAGCCACATTCCCAGCCCTTTTATTGTAGATAGGGTCTCACTAAGTTGCTTAGGGCCTCACTAAATTACTGAGGCTGGCCTTTTTTAATTTGGGATCTTCGTGCCTCAGCCTCCTGAGTCTCTGGGATTGTAGGTGTGTGCCACCAGGCCCAGCATGGCCAACTGATTTCCAACAAGGACATCATGACTATTCAATGGAGAAAGAATAATCTTCTCAACAAATGGTGAAGGGACTAGAGAGCCACCTGCAAAAGCATATCTGGACCTCTGCTTCAAACCATATTCAAAAATTAACTCAAAAGGGATCAAAGACCTAAACATAGAGCTAACATTTGTGAAACTCTTAGAAGGAAACAGATGTAAATCTTCATCACTTTGGTTTAGGGAATGTTTTCTTAAAACAAAAATAAATAAATTGGATGTCATGGAAATTAAGAACTTTTGTGCATCAAAGGACACTATCAAGAAAGTGAAAAGACAATAGAAAAGACAATCATGGAATTCACAGAAAGGGAGAAAACCTACTCAAATCATATATCTGATAAGGTTCTACTCTCCAGAATTTATAAAGAATTCTTACAACTTTAAACAACAACAAAAAGATATCCCAGTTTAAAAATGGGCAAAAGATGTGAATGGATATTTCCCCAAAGAAGATATGCAAAGGATCAAAAGCACATGAAGATATGCTCAATATCTTTAGTCATCAGGGAAATGCAAGTTGAAACAATGAGACCCGACTCCACATGGACTAGGCTAGCTATAACAACAACAACAAAACCCAGCAAAAACAAGTGTTGGCAAAGACAGAGAAATCAGAACCCTCATATGTTACTGATGGAATATAAAACAGTGCTACTGCTGTAGATAAGAGTCTGGCATTTCCTCTAAAAATGTTTAATATAGAGCTGTTATATGAACCCAGCAATGCAATTCCTCAATATATACCCAAGCAGACTAAAAATATATATTTACACAAAACCTGGAACATGAATGTTAATAGCATTATTCATAGCAGCAAAAAGGTTGAAATAACCCAAATGTCCATCAGTTGATGAACAGAAAAACAAAATGTGATATATCTGTACAATGAAATGTTACCCCACCATAACCAGAAATGACATACCAATACATGCTACAACATGGATGAACCTGGAAACCATTATGCTAAGCAAAAGAAGTCAGACTCAAAAGTCTGTGTATTTCGTTAGAACTTTTATCTCAAATGTCTGAAATCAGCAAGTCCATAAAGACAAAACAGGTCGGTGGTTGCCAGGTGAGACTCAGGTGGTTGCTGAGACTTGGGGAAATGGGGAGTGACTGCTTATGAGGTTTCTTTAGAAGGTGATGAAAATACTCTGGAATTGGTGTTAAAGACTGTGCAACATTTTTAACATTCTGAAAACTACTGAATTGCACTCTAAAAAGATTTAAATGAGGGTTTATGCTATGTGAATAAGAAAATGTAAATAGCTTAGTAAGAAATAAGAAAATATAAATAGATAAAAACCAAAAACCTAAAATGTGTCTTGTTATATAGGAATTTTGTGGAATGAATATATTTCTTTTCAAGTCCCAGTGCTTTAAAAAGCAGTATCTTTGGATGGATAGGTTTTGAAGAGACCAATGCTGATCACAGATTTCTTTTTCTTTCTTTTTTTTTAAAAAAGAGAGAGACAGACAGACAGACAGAGACAAGAGACAGAGAGAATCATTTTTTATTGAGTTTTTCACGTGGCTTTCATTGCTCTGACACTTAGCTGTGTGCGTGGGTGCTGGGGTTTGAACCCATGTACTTGTGCATGCCAGGCAAGCACAATAACTGCAGAGCCACCACTCCAGCCCCATTTTTTTTTTTAAGAGAGAGGGACAGAGAGAGAGAGAGAGAATCACTTTTATTTAGTTTTTCATGTGGCCTTCGTTCCTCCAACACTTCATTGTGTATGTGGTGCTGGATTTCAAATTCTAGTACTCCCGCATGCCAGGCACGTGCCCTAACCACTGAGCAACTGCTACAGCCCTGATTACAGATTTCTTAATGGCTGTCTATCCTGATAGATTTGCCAAACAAAGAGAACTTTTAAAATGAATCAGTTATTTCCACCTGATCTTTCATACGAACATACTCAATAATGCAGACTATGTGCTACGAGATTCACATAGAAACAAGCAATTTTCCAATATGAAGAAGGTATCTGAACAAATTAATTCAACAACAAACACTATGAAAGAAAATTTGCCCTAGCAACTGGCTTCTTGTACTACAATCAGGGGCTCATTTATCTTAAACAAGTCAACTTTTGTTAACACCCTCTGCACTGTATAGAATATTGAGTGACAGTCAAACAGGGCTGTCAAGAAAGAAGGAAAACAGTGGGAAATGTGAACTAGAATGAATTTAAAAAAACAACTTTGTAAGAGAATGCAAAGTAGTCCGTGACAAGGAATTTTCCTTTAAAATAAGCAAAAGCTATGTGAACACATTGAGCAAATGAATGTCAGTGGGGTGAAAAGTACTTAATAATCCCCACAGCACTTCTAATAGAATTTACCTGGCCCCCAACTAATTATAAAAATGCATCTAAGTCCTAAAAGACATTGAACAAGACCCTACAAAACCTTCCTTCATTCTCATGTCAAGCCCTGCTGAACAGATAAGTTGCTTACAAAACGAGTTCTATTCAATTTTGCTTTCACTCAGTTTCCCAGGTTCTTGCCTTAATATCGTATTAAGACTTTCAACAGCACGTTAGTAGTTGTATGTTACTTTTACTATTTCTTTCTAAAAGTATTAAAACTAAGTAAGTACTAAGAAGTTGAAATTGAGATGATCCCTTTTTCCCTCCAAGAGATTATTTTCGGTGTTTGTGGGAAGGAAAAAAGAAATAATTCCCTGGATGACATCACTGTTCTAAGATGGAGCTTATCATATTTTGGGAATCTCTTGGGAGTTCTGCTCCCTGTTCTGCCATTGATTTGCTGTGTGATCTTGGAAAAGTTACATAAAAAGACAAGTGCAAAGTAAAACTGTGAAAACAAGACTTAGCTGACTGAGGTCACAAGAAGAGCCAAGAAGGAGAGGGTTAAATGGCCACACAGCTACTGTCCTTGTAGCTGAACTCAGTGACTGGGTAGCAAATTTGGCCTGAAAGAAATTTCAAATCACCTAGTGCTGTAGCGAGGCTGTTTCTTAGGTAATATTACATGAAACTCACAATTTACGTATGGACAAGCACTGCAGTGCACATCTAGCGACAGCTGTCAATCTTTTTTGCTCTTTATTTGCAGTTGAAATCACTGTGACTGGGGGCTGGTGCTGTGGCTCGGTGGTTACAGCGCTTGCCTGGCATGTGCAAGTACACAGGTTCAAACCCCAGCATCCACGTACACAACTAAGTGTCAGAGCAACAAAGGCCATGTGAAAAAACTAAATAAAGTTGATTCTGTCTTTCTCTCTCTCACACTGTCCCTCTCTCTCTCTTTAAAAAAAGAAAGAAAGAAAGAAAGAACTGTGACTATTATACAGGAGAAAAGGTTCTTAAGCAATAAAAGGTTAGAAATACTGAAATAAGTGTCTTAAAAATCATAGTGCCTTACTTTATTGACTGTCCATGCTTGCAAATCTGAAGCCAAATTGTGCAACATATACTAGCTCAATTCACTTGTAGGATCTAGTTGAATAAATTATCTGTTAGACATATATCATTTTTTAAAGCCTGGCAATCAGAGATAATTTTTTAAATCCATTGGAAGCAAATAAAAAAAGAAAGAAAGAAACAGTTCTACACAAGGAAGAAATGAGATGGAGGGGGGAAACGTTCCTGAATTGGTAATAGTGTGATCTTATCTAAATGCCATCTTCATGAGCCTCCTGGGCATTCCAGTTTTCAGCCCAATGCTATTTGCATTTTTATAGCAGAAATATTTGTTACAGTCCCCAGAGGGAAGATAAAGTACCTGATGATACTGAAAAGAAGAAGCTAATAGAATTAGTCTTACGAAAATATAAAACATTCAAAACCTACTTATCTATGTAAAACATGTTTCAATTTCATTTTTAGAAGTAAATCCTCAAATATTCTGATTTAAAAAAAAAAAAAACAAAGTTCAGAACTGGAACAGCGGCTCAATGGTTGGAGTGCTTGCCTGCTATGTGCAATGACCCAGGTTCAAACCCCAGCACCACATACACAAGTGTCAGAGAAACAAAGGCCAGATAAAAAAAATAAAATTGATTCTTTCACTCTCTCTTTCTACCTCTCTCAGAAAAAAAAATAACATTTAAAAAAAAGCTTCAGTTAACACATGGAGGGTAGTAAAGGATAAATTTTTAAAAGGTGAAAATCATGACTCTCACACAGGTAAGAAATGAAAATGTGTCAGAAGTGTATCTAACTCATTAACAAGGCACCAGTAAGACATTATAACCAGTGCAAAGGAAAATTCAAAGAACCGTGTGTTTATAGGCAAATAAAACATGTATTTACAAATAGATGCAAACCAGCTCAATATGAAGGACAAAGATCAATCACATTCTATCAGACACAACTGATTGGTGTTGCTATTTGCATTATTACTAGTTTCCTATAACTTAAAACAGATGCAAAATAGCTCATTTATAATAAAAGGCAGAGATAGCCCAGAGGTTAGCTAGACAGGACACTTGATAAATCCTTTTTCCCATTTTATAGTTTATCAGGTTCCTCCTCCCCCCAGCAATAGAAATATAATTTGTTAATTTGGGAAATACACAAAGAAAAGTAATTCTGGTTCCAAGGTTTCTCAAGCAAATGCTGTATTTGAATTTCTGGAGTTCATATTTGTAAATAAAAGTTGTCCCTAAATCTGACTTCACAAAAGGAAAGAAAGGGGGCTGGAACAGTGGTTCAGCAGTTACTGCGCTTACTTGGCATGCACAAGGACACAGGTTTGAACCCCAGCACCACATACGCAACAAAGTGTTGGAGCAAAGAAAGTCACATGACAAACTGAATAAAATTTTCTCTTTTTCTTTCTCTCTCTGTCCCTCTTTCTCTTTTAAAAAAAATTTTTTTTTAAAGAGACTTGTTTTGTTCTAGGAAACCATTTCTCCTTTAGTGGGTAAGAAAGACTCCTATTTACAATCACTCAAGATCCACCATTTAGTCTCTACTGCCCACTTGCAAAGAAAAAAAAAAAAAGCCTATTGAACCAATGAACTAATAGTACATTTTAAAACAATGAGAATATTTTAACACCTTCTTTCATTTGACTTTTCAAAATTATATCTTTTTTACTTGACTTTTTTTTTTTAAGAGAATGGGAAAGTGAGAGAGAGAGAGAGACATAGAGAATCAATTTTGTTTAGTTTTCATGTGGCTTTCATTGCTCTGACAATTGTGTACCTGGTGCTGGGGTTCAAACCTGCATTCTTGTGCACGCCAGGAAAGCCCCATAACCGCTGAGCCACTGCTCCAGCCCCTTCACTTGACTTTTTAAGTGAGGTTATATTATTGACAATATTTGGGGAGCTCGGGATGTAGCTCAATAGTAGAGCACTTGTCTAGCACACACGGGCCCTGGGTTCAATCACTAGCACCACCAAAAGCAAAAGAAAAAATAAATTGGAAAAGTCTCTGCAGCCTATTTGAAAGGTTCATGTTATGCTTCTTCCACTCTGGGGCAGTTTCCTCCGTTCTTCCTGAAGAAGGCCTAGTTGGGGGCTGTTTGGGCTTTCTTTTTTTTTTTTT
>PVKS010053296.1:0-10453 GCA_004027875.1 Aplodontia rufa
AAGGACATGCCTCCAGTGATCTAACTATCTTTGACTAATTTCTACCACCTAAAGGTTCCACCATCTCCCAGGAGCAACACCTACTGGAAACCAAGCCTTTAATGCATGAGAACGTTTCAAATCTAAATTACAGCACTACTGATATAAGACAGTGAATTTAACAGATAAAAGTTGTGTGCTCTGATTGCTTCACTGACTGGCTGTTCAATGATCTCTCCCACTCTCAGGCATCCTTATTCCCTGAGACAATAATATTAATATTAGGTCAATTGACAACCCTACCATGACCATAACATGATCAAATGAAAGAAATTGTTGCATGTCCCCTTATATAAATAAAAGGATAAAAGTGTGAAGCTTAATGAGAAAGGCATATTGAAAGCCAAGATAAGCCAAGAGCAAGACTTCTTATGGCAAGCAGTTAGCCTGTGGTGAATGCAAAGGAGAAGTTCTCAAAGGTCATCAAATGTACTATTCCAATGAATACCTGAATGAAGGAAAAGAGCATCATTGCTGATATGGAGAAAGTTTTTGTGGTCTGATTGGAAGATGAAACCAGCCTTGGTCTCCAGTCCACTTTTTACTCAGTTTAATCCTTTCTTCTCTTCCATGAAGTATAAAATAGGTAAGAATGTTTTAGAAGAAATGTTGAATCTATCAGTGATTAGTTTTTATGGTTGAAAGTAACACAAAAAGTGCTGGGTGAAGCTGCAGCAATTCATCCAGATGATCAAGCTAAGACAATTGATGGAGATGGCTACAGTAAACAACAGATTTTCAATGTAGGTGAATAGCTTTTGTTTGGAAGAATGTGGCATTTAGGAATTCCCTGGCTAGACAGAAGTTAATGCCTGAGTTCAAACTTCAAAGGACAAATAATAGCCTCATTCAGGTGATTACTTTAATTTGAGTCCTATGTTCATTTACATCCCAAAATCCTATGGTCTTTAGGGGTTATATTAAATCTACTCTACCTTTGCTATATAAAAGGAAAAACAAATAGTGGTGATAGGTTCTCTGTTTACACCAGTTTACTGGATATTTTAAGCTTACTGTTGAGACCTTTACTCTTTAAAAATTCCTTTCAAAATATGTTTTTATTAATAGTGTACCTGATTACACAAGACCATGATGGATATGAACAAGGTTAATATTGTTTTTATGTCTACTGTATTAGCTTTCCATTACCACAGTGGATTACCTGATTCTGTTATAAAGATAAGATATTTATTTAGCTTATGGTTCTAGAGGTTCTAGTCCAAGATCAGGTAGCACCATGCCTTAGTGCCTCTGATTAAGGCACAACATCATAGTAGAAACATTTGACAGGGGAAAAACACCACAGGGCCAGGAAGGAAGATGAGGAATCCAGGAGTCCCACAATCTTCTTCTAGTGCATACCCCTAGACATCAGAGGACATTCCAAAAGGCTCCACAGCACTTCTAGTAGCACTACTCTTGGGATCAAGCCTTTAACTTGTGGACCACTGGGGAGAATACTATCTGCATGTAAATCAGAACACCTGCAAATGAAGTATCCATTCTGCAGCCTGTGGACAAAGGAGTAATATTGACTTTGAAGTGTTTTTATTTAAAGAATATATTCAATAACAGTACAGCAGTCATTTAGAGGGGATACATCTTATGGATCAGGACAAAGTAAATTGAAAAGATCTGGAGAGAATTAACCATTCTAAATACCATTAAAACATTTGTGGTTCATGAAAGATCAAACTATTATCATTAATGGGGAGTTGCAAGTAGTTGATTTCAAACTTCATGATTTTAACAGGTTCAAAACATCAGTGGAGAAAGTAACTGGCAGATGTGGCGGAAATAGCAAAAGAACTGGAAATAGAAGTGAAACAAAAGCTGTGCCAGAATTGTTACTATTTCAGTATGAAACTTCGTAAGGATGAGAAGTTGCTTCTTATGGGTAAGCAAAGAAAATGGTTCCTTGAAATGGTATCTATTGCTGAAGAAGATGCTATGAAGATTGTTGAAATTACATTTACAGAATTATGGGAAAGTTGTTGTTAAAGAAGTAGGAGGATTTCAGAGTACTGACTCATTTTGAAAGAATCATTACTGTTGGCAGTATGCTCACAAGTAGCACCAAATGCCACAGAGAAATATTCCAAGACAGGAAGCATCAATCAATCCAACAAACTTCTTTATCATATTAATAAAATGCTATGGTTAAGCTGTCCTTCAACAATCAACATTCTAAGCAGTCAGTAGCTATCAACCTCAAGGCAAGATCCTGTACTAGCAAAATGATCATAACTCAATGGTCAGATGGTCATTAGAATAGTTCACAAAAAAGTAAATTTTACTTAAGGTATATATATTAGTATACATAATGCTGTATATACTTCATGGATTGTAACACAGTGTGAACATAATTTTAATATTGATTGAGAAGTCAAACCATTTATATGATTCTGTTTGTTGGAATATTTTCTTTTGTGTGGTTGTTTGAACATGCAATATTTGTAAGGTATACATATACTATTATCTAAATAACTTCTAGCTGGGAGAACTGGAAGGTTGTATAAATGTTTCTATAAAAAAATGGTTAACAGGAGAGAAATAATACCACTGTACTCAAAGGATTCAAGAACCCAGAAATAAGAAAGCACTCTCCAACCTAATGTATAAGGGAAAAATATGCTCACACTAAAACCAGATGAAGATAATACAAGAAAGAGAAACTGAAGACCAACATTCTTCACGGGCATATTTTCAAAATATTCTTGAAAATTTAGAGAATAGAATATTTTAAAATATAATGTATAAAACATTATAACCAATTTGGTTTCATAAAAAATGCAAGATTTACCATTTAAAATAAATAATTTACCTCATCTTCATGAAAATTTATCTATGAAAATTCATGAAAAGCATTAATAGCATATAATTTTATAGATTTTAGACTCAACAACAGGAAAAAATAAGAAAACAATATGAATTGGAGAATGCAGACACTTTTGCTTTATATCTAAGTATTGAGGGGTAGATCAACTCTCCTGAAGGTTCTATTTGAGGTAATGAATAATTTCTATTTATTTAATAGAATGAAGTTATATGGTTAAATGAATTTACTAAAGCTCATCCATTAAACTGTGTACATCACACTATAAATAATTCTAAAATTAAAGTGTATTTTAAAAATGGGAAAATAAAAAATGTGTCAGGAGAAGCTGAAAATAATAAAATAATAAAATGTGGTAACTGGAGAAAAAACATTAGCAGAAAACATAGTACTCTGGAACTTGTGAATATTATTCTCAATAAGAGTAATTACCATTATATGATGGTAATTGGTCCACAAAAATTTCCTTTGTTCAGTTCATTATTTTAAGAGAATAGGAAGAAAAACTTCCATAAATTTAAAAAATTTTGAAAATCCACAAAATTATTATCTAGTTTTTATTCACATAAACTTATCTGAATCAAAGTGAATATTATTGGTATATAGAGTAAGTTTTATCTGTTCAACATAATAAGGGGAAATTGCTGTATGTCATATAATATTGCTTAAAGACATTAAATACAAGAAAAATATTAAATAAAATTGAATGTGTCTCAAAAGAGATAAATTTAAAGAAAACTTGAGGCAGGAAATGTTGATTTTATTTTAGTTTTTTAAAGAGAGAAGGATAGTGAGAAAGAGAGGGAGAGACAGAGAGAATCAATTTTTATTGAGTCTCTTACATGACTTTGCTTACTCTGAAAGTTGTGTACGTGGGTGCTGGGCTTTGAACCCGTGTACTCGCTAATGCCGGGCAAGTGCAGTAACTGCCGAGCCACTGCTCCAGCCCAGAAAATCTGTTTATCATGCATTGTCTGAGCAGAAAATGAATAAACTATGGACAGAGTGAGAATAAGATATCTAGAGACATTAGAGGGAAATGATAAACTGCAACTTCGATGTGTGTGGCACAACTAAATAACAGTCTCTTAGGCTAACTGGCAGGGTTGCTGAACATGATCTCTGTTAAACTTTCCTTTTGGAATTAAAAACAGGACAGTCATAACCTAAAATGGAGCTTTATCTCATAATATTTCTCATCTCCCTGACACGTTTCTAGCCTTCTTCCTCTTTATTGCTGCTACACATAAACCATCTTGTCTCATCTCTGGATTTAATTAATTGGAGTGCTAGTTATTGTTACTGCCAAATCCAAAAGGGACAGTCAGACCGTGAAGTCCAGTGAGAGGACCAGCCATGGTGATGGTGGTGGCCAGAGCCCCTGCCCCTTCTCTGAAGTCCACAGCAAACTACCAAATTCCTATGAAAAGTGCCTTCATTTTTCCAAATATGTTGAGTCACTCAACTAATGAATTAATTTAACTTTCTAAATTCATATTCAATTAGCATTCTGCAACCCTCTTTTTATGTTCTAGGCAAAGATAGCCAACAAAGAAGATAAGGTCTTTTAATACTAGTTTCTGGTGACACCAAGGACTATGAAAACTAGAGTGAAACTTTCTTTAAATTTTCATTTTAATTTCAAACTCTTCACTTTCAGGCATAGATGCTTGTGATTTCCTTGACACTTGCTAGCATATTTAAAAATTCTTTGTTCTTCTTCCCTTTGACTTTTAAATAAATGAGACCATCCAAATTCTATTTTATACTGTAGCTCTTAGCGTTTTCCACAAGCTCATGACACTTCAGAGGAAAAATAACCAAACCCATATTTTCAATTTTCCTAGCCCCAGATATGTTTTGAATATTCTAGCAATAGACAGAGCTTTATAAAATGGGGTATTTATTACAAGTTGTCATAATGAAATGATTTTAGTAATTAGGTAGACAATTTGTAAATACAAAATCTCATAATTTATATTGAGAGAAATCCATATGTTCCAGGCAAATATTCAGAAATCATCACCTGGAAATTATTTTTTAAAAATTTTAAATAAATTCTTTGAATACTCTCATCAAAATAAGAAGGTAATTACAGAGGAGTAAAAACAAGATCAAATTCAAATATTCATGGGGGGGGGAGAATCCAACATGGTGACCTGAAGGGAGGCAGCATTTCCTGAGGCTCTAGGTCTGCTTGGGAAAATCCCAGTTAATCTTCAACTTTCCAAGAGAGACCCTACTATCTGAAAAAATAGACACGCTTCAAATTGGGCACTGGCTTGCTATCATAATATACTGTGAGATCTCTCTAAAAAAAAACCCATCACAACAAAGGAAAGCCATAGGAAGCTCCAATTACTCCACCAAGATCAACTTATTTGAAGTACAAGACATGCTCTCGGCCTCAGAAAATGAGGAAAGGGGGAAATAACTCCCCTCCTCAACCACACGGCTCTCCACCAAAGGATTCCATGGCTGGAGGACTAGATGAAAACCAAAGGCATTGTGTCAGCATTATGATCAGTAATGCAATCAAAGAGTTGAGAGATGAAATAAGGAAAGAGATCAGAGAGCAAATTCAAAAGATGAGAGACAACTTCTACAGGGAAATAAGGGATCAGTTCCAGGAGATGAAAGATCAGCTATACAAAGATATAGACAACCTGAAAAGAGATGTAGCAGAGATATCAGGTTTGAAAAATATGGTTAACCAAATCAAATCTTCATTGGAAGACACCAACACCAGAGCTTAATCCACTGAAAATAGAACTTCAGCTCTCAAAGAACAAGTATTGGATAATGAGGATAGGCTAAACAATGTAGAATTCAAAGAAGATAAGCAAGATAAACAGCTTATATTACATAATCAGAACTTCCAAGTAATATTTGATGAGATGAGGTGTAATAATCTGAGAATCATTGGCCTGGAGGAAAATTCGGAACAGCAAACAAGAGGCTTAAAGAAGCTTTTAAGCGAAATCATAAGTGAGATCTTCCCTCATTTTACTATCGATCCGGAATATCACATCCAAGATGCTCCAAATAGACTTAATCAATTGAGAAATTCGTGAAGACATATCATATACAAAATGAATAACAGAGAAATTAAGGAGAGAATTCTAAAGGCTGCTAGATGAAAGCCCCAAATCACATTCAGAGGCAAACCTATTTGGATCACTATGGACTATTCAGACCAAACAATGAAGGCCAGAATAGCATGGAACAATATCTTTCAAGTGTTAAAAAATAACAACTTCCACCCAAAGATAATGTACCTGGCAAAACTCAGCTTCAAATATGAAGGGGAAATTAAATACTTCAACGATGAACTCAAGCTAGCAAGATACATGAACACAAATCCTGCTCTACAGAGCATTCCAAAGATGTCCTCCATTCAGAAGATAATGCCAATGATATGCTAAATCCTTAAACAAGGGCGAGTCAATAATCATACTACACAAAAGCTGACTTTCAGGATGGCTCAAACTCTGTAATCAATACAAAGTCTGTGAATCAGCCTCCCATATCTATTCTATCCTTGAATGTGAATGGTCTCAATGACCCAATTAAAAGACACAGACTGACCCACTGGATCAAAAAAAACAAAATCCAACAATATGTTGCCTGCAAGAGACACATTTGACACTCAAAAATAGACACAGGCTGAAAGTGAAAGGATGGCAAAATGTCTACTAGGCCTGTGGCCCAAAAAAGCAAGCTGGTGTAGCAATTCTAATTTCTGACAAAATTAACTTCCAACTAAAACTAGTCAGAAAGGACAAAGAGGGTCACTTTATCATAACAAAAGGGATAGTTCACCAAGAAGATATAACAATAATCAACATTTATGCCCCCAATTACAACCACCCCCCAGACATATGGAAAAAATACTTAAGGACATTAATCCCCTCATTGATCTCAACACAATAATCCTGGGGGACTTCAACACACCATTATCAACTCTAGACAGATCATCAAAACAAAAAATCAACAAAGACATCTCCAATCTGAACAACTCTATTAATCAATCAGGCTTAACAGACATTTACAGAATATTCCATCCTAAGGCAGCTGAATTTACCTTCTTCTCAGTGGCACTTGGATCCTTCTCTAAAATAGACCACATCCTAGTTCACTGGGATAATCTTAACAAATATAAAAAAGTGGATATAATCCCATGTATTCTGTCAGATCATAATGCTATGATCTTAGCAATCAACAATAAGAGAAACAACAGAAACTATACAAATACTTGGAAATTGAATAATTACCTCTTAAATGAAGGATGGGTAAAATAGGAAAAGAGAGCAGAGATTAAGAAGTTTTGGGAATTGAACAAGAATGAGGAAACAATATACCAAATCCTATGGGACAGTATGAAGGCTTTCTTAAGAGGTAAATTTATAGCACTGTGTGCATATATCAAAAATCTAGAAACAGATCAGATTAATAGCCTTATGCTTCAACTCAAATGACTACAAAAGGAGGAACAGTCCAACCCTAAATCTAACAGAAGATGGGAATTTACCAAAATCAGAGCAGAAATCAATGAAATTGAGAACAAAAATCTACACAAACTATTATCAAAACAAAGAGTTGGTTCTTTGAAAAAATAAACAAGATCCACAGACCCTTTGCCAACCTCACTAAAAGGAAGCAAATCAACAAAATCAAAGATGAAAATTGGGATATCACCACAGACTCATCCAAGATCCAGAAGATTATCAGAACCTATTTTGAAAATTTATGCTCTGCTAAGTTTGATATCCTGGAGGACATAGACAGGTTCTTTGACATATATGACATTCCTTCTTTAACACAGGAGGACATTGAAAATCTAAACCAACCAATCACAGATAGCAAAATTGAATCAGCAATCAAAGCTCTCCCAAAAAGAAAAGTCCAGGTCCGGATGGATATATGGCAGAATTCTACCAAGCCTTCACAGAAGAACTAACACTGATCCTGTACAAGCTCTTCTAGGAAATTGATAGAGTGAGAACACTCCCAAACACTTTTTATGAAGCAAATACTACACTGATTCCAAAACCCAACAAAGACATGTCAAGAAAAAAAAAAAAAACTACAGAGCAATTTTCCTGATGAATATTGAGGCAAAAATCCTTAATAAAACTTTAGCTAATCGGATACAAAAGCACATTAAAAAGATAATACATTATGAACAAGTAGGCTTCATTCCAGGAAAACAAGGCTGGTTCAACATACACAAATCAATAATGTAATTCACCACATAAATAGAATTAAAAACAAAAATCATACAATCATCTCAATTGATGCAGAGAAGACATTTGATAAAATTCAACACTACTTTTTGCTCAAAGCTTTGGAAAAGATAGGGATCAAGGGAAGATACTTTAACTACATCAGATCCATTTATGACAGACCCATAGCCAACATTATCCTCAATGGAGAAAAACTGAAAGCATTTCCACTGAATTCAGGTACTGTACAATGCTGTCCACCCTCCCCACTGTTGTTCAATATAGTCCTTGAAACTCTTGCCAGAGCTATCAGGCAAGACAAGGAAATCAAAGGTGTTTGCATAGGAAAAGAGGAATTTAAGTTATCTCTATTTGCAGATGACATGATTCTACCCCTAGAAGACCCATTAACATCAGCAAGAAAACTCCTAGAACTTATAGGTACTTTCAGTAAAATAGCTGGCTACAAGATCAATTCCAGTAAATCACTAGCATTTCTTTACTCCAGCAACAAATCCACAGAAGAAATCAGGAAATCTCTCCCATTCACCATCACTTCCAAAAAAATGAAATACTTGGGCATTAACCTTACAAAGGATGGTAAGGATCTCTACAAAGAAAACTATCTAGCACTAAAAAAAGAAATTACAGAAGACCTGAGTAGATGGAGAAACATTCCATGCTTATGGTTAGGCAGAATCAATATAATAAAGATAGCCATTCTACCCAACGCCATATACAAATTCAATGCAATCCCCATCAAGATACCTATGGCATTCTTCACAGATATAGAAAGAGCAATTCTAAAGTTCATATGGAATAACAGGAGACCCAGACTAGCCAAAACATTACTCTATAGAAAGGAAGAAGTAGGGGGTATCTCAATCCCTGACCTGAAATTATACTACAGAGCTGTAGTAGCAAAAACAGCATGGTATTGGTATCAAAACAGAATCGAGGATCAGTGGAACAGAATAGAAGATCCTGAGACAAACCCCCATATCTTTAACTATTTGATCTTTGATAAAGGGAGCAAAAGCATAGTGTTGAAGAAAGATAGCCTGTTCAACAAATGGTGTTGGACAAACTGGACAGCCATATGTAGACAACTGAAACTGGATCCTTATTTTTCGCCCTACACAAAAATTAAATAAAAATGGGACAAAGATCTGGATATTAAGCCAACAACTTTAAACTTACTTGAAAAAGAAGTAGGGTCAACACTACAATTTATAGGAGTCAGCAGCCACTTTCTTAACAAAACTCCCATGGCTCAAGCTGTAAAATCAAGAATAAATGAATGGGATGCAATTAAACTAAAAGGTTTCTGCACAACTAAAGATCTAGTCAAGAGCATCAAGAGAGAACCTACAGAATGGGAGAAAAGCTTTGCCTGCTACACCTCAGACAGAGGGCTAATATCCAGAATATATAAGGAACTAAAGAAACTAAACTCCAAACTCACAAATAATCCAATCAATAAATGGGCTAAGGAACTTAAAAGAAACTTCTCTCCAGTGGAAGTCCAGAAAGCCCATAAATATATGAGAAAATGCTCTACATCATTAGTTATAAGGGAAATGCAAATCAAAACTTCCATGAGATACCACCTCACTCCTGTTAGAGTGGCAAAAATGAAGAACACAAACAAGGACAGATGCTGGAGGGGTTGGGAAAAGAGGAACACTGTTACACTGCTAGTGGGACTGCAAACTGGTTCAGCCACTATGGAAAGCAGTGTGGAGAATCCTCAAAAAATTAAGGATGGAACCGCCTTATGACCCAACTATCCCACTCCTGGATATTTTTCCAAAAGAGTTAGAATCAGCGTATTATAGTGACGTGGCTTCCTCAATGTTTATAGCAGCTCAATTTACTATAGCTAGACTATGGAACCAGCCCAGATGCCCCTCACTCGATGAATGGATACAAAAACTTTGGTATATATACTCAATGGAATACTACTTGGCCACTAGAGAAGATGATATTATGGCTTTTGAAATCAAATGGAAAGAATTATGCTCAGTGAAGTATCCCAATCTCAGAGAGTCAAGGGCAAAATGTTATCTCTCATCTATGGAAGCTAGAATATATGGGGAAGCAATATGTTAGATGGCTAAGCTAACAATAACTTCAAATTGTATGATTCTCAATGCAATAGGGGGAAGGCTCCCTAGGTTACTAGGAGGTATAGGGTGGGGGATGGGGAGGGGAGAGGTGGTAGGAAGAACTCCTAGAAGACTGGAGAGTGGGAATATGTGAGAACCATCTCAGAAGCAGATGTCATTCCTCCACAAGACACCCATTTAATGCAAGAGTTCTTCTGGGGGAACAGCAATAGCAGGTACCCAAG
>PVKS010053297.1:0-10452 GCA_004027875.1 Aplodontia rufa
AAAAAAAAAAAAGAGATGGCCTTAGGACATTAAAGTTCCAAGTACTAACAACTGAAAACTAACAAAGACTATAAAATTACTCTCAGGAATAATTATTTTCAGTTTCTCTCTTTAAAGGCATAAAAATACAAACATTAAATTTCAAACCAAATCGGTGGGCATACAATTTTTAAAAGCACTCAGAACTAATTAGCTAATTATTTTAAATTATCCTTCCTTCTCAAAAATACGCTTTTACATACCTAATTTCTTTTAATTTTTCCACTTTAGCTGCCAGATTTTTCATTCTGGTACCTATTCGAGTCTTTAGAGTGCTTTCTAAATGTTTATTCAAATCCATGGTAGCTGCTTTCTCTTGCTGAAACAAAGAACACACACATACTAGTGAGACCCAAATAGGAAACTGCATTTCTGCTAGTATTTAAATGATTTTTTAGGTATATTAAAAGTTAAAAATGTTGGTGTCAAACTAAATTGAATTCTTGGACACCTACCTGGTGTCAGAGAACTGTACAACTGATGCTGGAACAACACATTAGACATCAGGAAAAAAAATACACATTGAAAACCACATAGTATTCTTAGGAGAAAAAAAAGTAAACCTGAATCTAAACAAACCTTTAAGTCTAACTACTATAAAAGGAAACATAAAAAAAACCAAACATGCAGATTAAGAGATTCAAGAGATATACCAACCAACATGCAATGTATGAGCCGGAAAGAAGTGCGACTGGAGGAAATCAACTGTAAAAGAACTTTGATGGAGCAAGATGGAAAATGTGAACATTGTCTGAATAGTAAATGATATCAGGTAATTATTGCTTATTTTTAGTATAAATAGTATTATGGTATGGTTTGGTTGTTTATTGTTTTAGGGGTTTTATTTTGGGACTGAAAAATATGCTAAGGACACACTCTACCAATGACCTATACCAGCATCTGGTATTTTTAAAGTCCTTTCCTGTTAGCTTAATATATATACTAAAGAATATGAAATATTAACAAATGAGATTTGTTTTTAAATAATCCATGAAGGATAGATTTATGAATGTCTAGTCAACTCAAGATTGTAAAAACTGATACTGAGTACATTTCCATAGCTAAAAGTTTGGGATTTTGTTTTTTTTTTTTTAAATAACGAGAGAGAGGGACAGCGAGAGAAAGAAAGAAACAATTTTATATCGTTTTTCATGTGGCTTTCATCGCTCCAACACTTCACTGTGTACGTGGCACTGGGGTTTGAACCACCATCCTCACTCATGCCAGACAAGCACTTTAACCCCTGAGCCACACTCCAGCCCAAGCTAAAAGTTTTTAAAAGAACATAAAAGGACTTGGGTGCAGTGGCACACACATAATCTTAGCAACTCAGGAGGCTGAAGCAAGATAATTCCAAGTTCAGAGCCAGTCTCAGCAACTTAGAGACCCTACATAACTTAGTGAGATCCTGTCTCAAAATAGAAAACAAACTGGGCTGGGCTGGGGATGTAGCTCAGTGATTAAGTGCCCTTGAGTTCAATCCCTGGTACGAAAAAAAAAAACATGAAAGGAAAACATCAAATTGCAGACATCCAATGAAATCCAAACATGTTTAGTCTGAAATCTAAGAAAAGTTTTCATCTATAAATGAATATAAGGAAAGCAGAAAATGAACTGGGGAGAAGTGACAGAAGTTAAATAAACAATAGCAAATGAATGAATGCACAGATATCTCAACTGAACATTCTTTACAATTTAAGCTATTACACATACCTGCAGCTCCTGGGAAATCTGTTCTACTTTCAATTCTAATGCCTTATAACTTTCAAAAAGAACCTCCTTCTCCGTCTTAAGCTTTTCATTCTCTTCAATCAATTTCTGGTCCTGCTTAATTTTTGCCAGGCTGACATTAGATCCTAAATTAAAGTCACCAACAGCCAAACTTTCCCTATTAAAAGCAAACACACTCATTTTTTTAAGACATACTATATGAGGCTGACAGAATTCACAAATCAAAATTATCTTGAATTTTTATAATATTAGAGTTAATTTTGGAAACTAAAATCTTTACCTCATTTGCATTTTAATGTAATGCAAATTACATTTTACAACTGAGTCATGCTTCAAAAACAGTGCCTAACTATTCTACACTCCAAATTCCTCATAGCATAATCAACTCCAGAGAACAAAATAAAAAGCATTTCTGCATTAGTTTCTCTCAAATCCTTCTCCCCATTATGTCCAAATCCTATTTGACAGTTTAATTCCTAAAAATATTCATGAGATTCTGTCAAACAGCTGTATCACCCAAGACACAGGGCATTATGGTTTGGCCCACAATGCAGAAGAGTATTTTTTATATGTAAATATCAAATCTGGTTTTTTGTTTTTTGGTTTTTTTGCTTCAAGTTTATAGTTCAAAATGATCTATAAAGAGAAATTCTGAAGAAATATATGTCTGAGTTGACAGATACACCAATTCCCCTGATTTGATCATTACATACTCTGCTTATATGCTGAAATATCACAATGAATCCCATAAATATGTACCACTGCTGTCAATTAAAAATATTGTTTTTAAAAAAGTTAACTCCTTTTGAAATAATTCCGTCATAACAAGTTTTCATTCAAATATTCTTATAGCCATGGGAAAAACACTAAATGCTTTTTTTCTTTCTTTCTTCCCTCACTCCCACCCTCAAGAATGAGCCCATGGCCTCATACATGCTAAGTACATGCTGTACTACTGAGCTAAAACCCCCAGACCCAACTTCAAATCTTATGAAATTCTGGCTTTGCATGAATGATTCCCATTTAGGGGTAGATTTTTATTTTTGATAAAAGCATTCAAAACAGTTGGCATGAAAAATTGGCATGTGAACTTTCAATAATTCAGGAATTATTTTTCTTTCAAATCCCTTTTAATAAAAACATTCCTGCTTAAAAAAGAAAAAGAGAGAGCAGGTATTGAGAAAAATATGAATTACCAATATTGGCCCTCAACTGACATAGTTAAAGATTCCAAAATCATGATTATTAACTTCTCCAAGGGCCACTACCATAAATCTGAAATTAATTAAAACTAAAAACCCCACCACACTCTTACTTTGGAAATGTCACAGGATTTCCCACATCATTGTCATTCTTCAAATCAAGAGTCAGCCTCCCATTTAAACGTCCCTTTGGCCTACTGAAGGTTGACTGGTTTGATCTATGTCCCCACAAGGGAATGGGGTTCTTGAGGTTCCTGAGAGCAAGTTGACTAGGATCCGATTTTTTTTCCTCACAGGTGTTAGTGCTGGAAGTGAGTTTGCATTTTTCTGCAAATCCTTTCTTAGCCACCTCTTCCCCTATATCAACACTGCCATACTCAGCCTGAGCAATAACTGTTCCATCTTGATAGGTTGCTTTAATTCTCATTTTTATTTCCTTTTCAAAAATCAAGCTCCCCAAAAAGGTTCTGCCCTAAGAAAGACAAGGGAGAAGACATAAACCAGCTACATCATGTTTCTCGTAACTTTTGTTTTCTACACATTTTTTCCAGGTATCATGTTTCTGCATTCTAGAATCTCTATATAAGTGATCTTACCTTGTTGTTGGGTACATGCAAAAAGGCTTCTGCATGTGCATGAATATATTCCAATCACACACCTGCTAAAAAATCTTCCTTTCCAGAAACAGCGCTAATACCTGTATAGGCAGCCGTGTTTGTAAATGTTTAAATGCACAGTAATACAAACAGGGGGATCCTTGCCTAGGATACCTGGAGAGGCAGAGAGGGGGGCAGGGAGCAGGGAGGGTTTAGGAAGGATATCTAGGAGACTGGAGGGATGGGAGTATGGGGAAAACATCTCAGAAGGAGATCTCTGACCTCCACGAGAAGTCCATTTATCACAGGGGTTCTTTGGGAGAAACATAGAACCATGGGGAACCCAAGGGGGGGCATCCATGACATGACATCAGCCTTGGCTAACTATGTAAATATACATTTGTTCTTGATTGATAATGATTTCCCTTCAACTGTAAACCCATATTTAACCAATTAAAAAGTAATAAAAAAATGCACAGTAATTAAATATTCTAGATTTAAGTTTTCAACCCAGCAGATTATGTTAGCAATTCCGGCCCCAGCTAAACAGAATGGTGCCCTGGTATTTTCCCAAAAGATCTAAAACCATTGTACTATAGCAATAAAACCACCTCAATGTTTATAGCAGCACAATTCCTAATATGTGAATTATGGCAACAACCCAGATAGCCATCAACAGATTAATGGATCAAGAAATTGTGGTATAAGGGTTGGAGCAGTGGCTCAGCTGTTGGAGCACTTGCCTGGAATGAACAAGGATCCAGGTTCAAACCCCAGTACCACACATACACAACTAAGCATCAGAGCAATGAAAATCAGATGAAAACAAAAAAAACTAAATAAAATTGATTCTCTCTCATTCTGTCCCTCTTTTAAAAAAAAAAAGAAATTATGATACACACACACACACACACACATGCACGCACGCACACAATAGACTCTTCTCAGCTATAACAAAGAATGAAATGATGGCCTTTGCAGCTAAATGGATAAAATGAAGAATATCATGCTAAATGAAATAAGCCAAACTCAGAAATTCAAAAGTTAATGCTTTCTCTCGTATGCAAAAGCTAGAGTAAAATAAAGGAAAGGGGAAGAGAAGGCTAGGATAATATAATGATAACTGGAAGATCAGTAATGCAGAAGGAGCTGATCAACTGGGTACAGTAGTGCATGCCTGTAATACCAGCCGCTCAGAAGGCTAAGGCAGGATGATCACCAAGTCCAAAGCCAGTCCCAGGAACTTAGCAAGGTCCTAAGCACCTTAGCGAGACTCTATCTCAAAACAAAAAATAACAAAACAGGCTAGGCTATGACTCAGTGGTTTAAGCATCCCAGGGTTCAATCCCCAGTATAAAAATAAAATTAAAAAAAAAAAGAGGAGGAGAACAAGAGGCAGATTGGAGGGAGGGATGGGTAAGAGGAAGCAATGCAGAATGAACTGTTTAAAAATCATATTATGTGCATAAATAAATCTACAACCAGGCAACTTCACCTTTACGCATAGGTAAAAAGAACCAATCAAATATAAATTAATAGATGAGCAAAAGGAAGTCTAGTAGAATAGAGGGAGAAAAATGGGATAGAGGAGGGAGGAAGGGAGAAAAAAAAGAGGAAAAAGCCAATCATGAACTGAAATCAAATTTCATGAATGTTTGGTTTGTCAGGATGAACCCAACTACTATGTATAACTATAAAGCTCTAATAATAAATTACAAAAGAGCTTTGGTACATAAAAATGAATTTCTGGTATCTAGAGACGGTGCTATGCTTTAACAAAACTTAAAAACAGTTTTAAAGACAGTCAGGTACTATGATTTTAAACTAATACAACAGAAGTAAAAAACTAGAACCTCAAGGCACAAAAATGTCAACAATTTGTTTTAAAAAATCAACGAAGTGAAATTACAGAATGTGCAATTCTAAAAATTCTTATATGGATACTTTCTTAAATAGAATTTTCACAGGAATCTGAAAAGCCACATGAAAAATGTGGTGGTTGCTAACTTTTAACTATTGACTACCAATCCACTACATGAACAAAGAGAAATATATTTGAGAATGGAAGATATAGAAATAACTTGAATAAGATCTTTTCTATTTTTCCAGAAAATTCTAATTCCTAAAAAGAAAACTTTGATATTATGTAATTACTTTCTTTTCCCAAATTTCTCTAAGTTCTTTATTTTCACCCTATGCTACAAATGAAATGACTCATTTTTCAGAATCTATGAAACATAAATTTAAAACACAAAACGAATGGGTACTGTTCAAGTTTACCAGTTCTTCCTTAAAATAGGGACATAATTAAACTGATGGGTCATCTCTCTTAGAGGAAGGAGCTTTATTTTTAGCTATATTGCCTACTAGATAAATATGAAAAACAATCTGTTGCAGAAATGGAGCAAACCAAATACGAAATCATATGAATACTCACAAAAATAAGAGTACAAATATCAAACTAAAAAGCTGAAAATATAAGCTAGCCAGATTTTTTTCTTAAAAACCTCAAGATCCAGGAACCTTAGTAATATTTCTAAGGATTAAATATTTTCTATTTTTTTTCCTTTGGTCCGCACAGCAGTATAGAGGGTAGAAGTAAGATCTATGTAAAGGTTCTTACCATTCTTTTGTGTCATGGGCTCTTTTATCAGTCTGGAGAAATCTTTTAGATCCTCTTCTCACAATAATGTTTATAAATGAATAAAACATGCATCATCATAAAGAAAATTATTTCAGCAAGATACAATTTAACACCAGGTTAGAAAACCCTGGGCCTAGGGGCTAGAGGGATAGCTCAGTGGTATTATGCTTGTCTGGCATATAAAAGGCCCCAGATTCAAACCCCAGCACCACATACACAACTAAATGTCAGAGAAACAAAAACCAGATGAAAAAAATAAAACTGATTCTTTCTAAGAAGAAAAGAAAAAAAAAAACACAAAACCAAATCCTGGGCCTAGAAGAATTTATATGAAGGGACAGAGGAGATTCAAACTATGTATATTCAAGGATCACCAACCATCACTGCGAAAACCTTTTTAACCCACAAGACAAAATGAAAAAGTATTCAGGTTTACAAAAATAGAGTTACCCAGCGCAGTGGCACATGCCTGTAATCCCAAGTAGCTCAGGAAGTTAAAGCAGAAGGATCACAAGTTCAAAGCCAACCTCAGCAACTTATCGAGACCCTGTCTCAAAATAAAAAACAAAACTGAGCTGGGAATGTAGCTCAGTGGTTAAGCATCCCTGGGCTCAATCTCTGGTACCAAAAAGAGAAAAGAAAAAAAAGAACCCAGAGAGTCTGTAAATGTTTCAAAGCATTAAATTTAGAAATATACAAATTGTATCAAGAGACTTTAATTCATTACGAATACCATTACAAACAGCAAGTATGGTTCAGAAGGCATCACCAATCAAATGAAATCCAGCAAACAAAGCCAATTCAAAATGTAATTCACTGAAATACATCATATTAAGATTTTGATCAATAAGACATAGTTTTTTGTTAACATCTTACCTACAAAAACCCTTGGTTTCAACCATTTTTGTCAAAAGTCTATCTAAAATCCAAGTATATGCCAGGCATGGTAGCACATGCCTATAATCTCAGCAACTCAGAAGGCTGAGGCAGAATTGAAATTCAAGGCCAGCCTCAGAGTTTAGCAAGGCCTTAAGCAACTTAACAAAAACCTATCTCAAAAAAATATATATATAAATAAATAAAAAGGGCTAGGGATGTAACTCAGTGGTAAAGTGCTCCTGGGTTCAATCTCCAGTACCAAAATAAAAGAAAATAAAAACAATAATATTCAAATATAACTTCTACCACTATGAAGTGTTTGAAAATTATTGCTGGAATATGTGGAATTCTTTTTTTTTTTTACTGTACTAATTCCAATTTGGCTTTAATGGAAAAATTGATAAAAGTTGCTATCAACCAGGATATGATAAGGTAGGCCCAGCTGTGTATTATATTGGAAGAATAAGCAGGAAGGGTATTGGGGGGCTGAAGGAAAAAGAAAATAAGAACACAAAGTCAAGTCTACATTGATATTTTGATATGAACAAAAATGAAAATGAACTCTTTTCTTAGGATAGTTCACTATAGATTAAGCTCCATTTCCCTTGTTCATTGGAAATAGATCCTAAAAGGGAAGGCAAGGAAGAAAGTTAAAGTCTATCTTGATCTCAGGTGCACTAGCATGTTTGGCCAGAGATTTTAAAAAAGCAATTATCCAACCCAGGTCTTCTATCAGAAGTAGAACAGCCATGGACACAAGCGGTAGAGTATTTCATGATCAGAATGCTACACGTTCACCATTCTCACAGGATCCTAAAATGGCAGTACAGAATGTGATCTAGGAGAATAGTTTGTCCAATGTTAGGATTATGTACTATATAGCAGGGCTTTTTTCTCATTTAAAAGCCCTAGATACTAGTCCATGGACCAGTATCCACCTGTGATGGTATGGCCAACACTTCTCTTTCCTTCAGTGCACTGGGATCTTTCTTTTGTTTCTTTTTAGGTTTTAATCTATCCTTTTCTTTGAGCCTCTCATCTCTGAGACTAAGCATTCGCTTCATGGTTGCATACTTCCTTGCTTTCTTTTGCTTTCCCATGTTCGCACTGCACGCTCGTTTCTTCCCTGGAATTCTTAATATATCAAGAATCTGTCTTTGGGCTCTCTGCTTCCTGGTGCCATGTCCCGAGCTACTTTCCTTTGCCACACTCTTCCACCATGATATTCTTCCTCACCATGGGCTCAGAGCAACGGAGTCGGCCATGTATGGACTGAGATCTCTGCAACTGTTTTAACACACATTCAAGAATACAAAATGGAGCTAATGACTGTAATCCCAGCGACTGCAGGTGAAATGCAAGTTCAAGGCCAGCCTTAGCAACTGGTGAGACTTTCAACACATGGTGCCTTTTAGTTATGGTCACCAATCACAATTAGTACCAAGTTGTTCAACCAGATTCTCCCCAAATAATTATATTCACAAATACAGAACCCTGAAACTGAGTTCTCCTCAGTTTAACTAGCAATGAGAATGACAAGACAGATAACAACATGGATGTTTTAAGCTATACTTTGCCATAAGCATCTATGCCAAATGTTCTTTTGCAAATGTTAAACATTTTTTATTTTTTTTTATTGTCCAAAGGACACTTATTTTTTCCTCTCCTTCCCCAATCTCCCTTCTACTCTCTCCCCCTACCCACAAACCCATAGTGCCCCTAGATTGTATGTTGCTATGCCTTTGCTGGGTCTAATATATGTGTTTGACAACCTTTCACCCAAGCCTGGGTTAGCTCTAGCCTCCAAAATTGAGGGAAAACATTTGACCCTTGACTCTATGAGTTTGGCTAACTTTGCTCAGCATAATTTCTTCCATTGCCATCCATTTACCTTCAAAGGCTGCAATATCATTGTTTCTAATTACTGAGTAGAACTCCATTGTGTGTATATATACATATATAACAGCATTTGGATCCATTCATCCAGTGAGGGACATATGGGTTGGTTGCATAATTTAGCTATTGTAAATTGAGGGGCTATGAACACAGATTTTGCTGTGTCTCTGTGATATGCTGATTCTGACTCCTCTGGGAAAATACCCAGAAGAGGGACAGCTGGATCATACAGTAACACTTAATTTTTATCATGAAAATGTGTTATTTTTCCATTAAATCTTAAGAAACATATATGTACATGTACTTTTACTTTTTTTTTTTTTTTGATACCAGAGACTGAACACAGGTACCTAACCACTGAGTCACACCCCCAGTCTTTTCTATTTTTTATTTTGAGACAAGGTCGTGCTAAGTTGCTTAGGGCCTCATAAAGTTGCTGCGAGGTTTCTTGAACTTGCAAACATATTTTAAATAAATCTAGTCATTGGTTTAGAACACAAAGCTTTAAATAATTAAAAAAGGATTAATGCGGGGCTGGAGCGGTGGCTTAGTGGTTTCGGTGCTTGCCTGGCAAGCACGAGGACCCGGGTTCAAACCCCAGCACCACGTACACAACAAAGTGTTGGAGTAACCAAGGCCATGTGAAAAACTAAATAAAGGTGTTTCTCTCTTTCTCTGTCTCTCTCACTGTCCCTCTCTCTTTTAAAAAAAAAAAAAAGGATTAATGCTACTTATCTATTATTTCATTTAGTTTTCCAAACTGGTAGGCTTTACTCAGAAACAAGATAGCTCACTTACTTTATACTGTATTCTACCTAATCTTGTGCATGTATACTAGAAGTGGGCTAAAAGGCTTTTACACTGTTAAACCCAAATTCCAATCATTAGCTCTCCTTCTGATTCTATATTTAATTTTTAGAGTATGAACAGCATATATGAAAAATTCAATCTTGGGTTGATCTTCATTAATTTGTAGGGAACATTCTGAGTATCGATTTCAACCATGCCATACAGCACAATGTGAATGTGTTGGTTTAAAAAGGTGCTCAAGATATTTCACTGCTAAAAACACTTTCTCCGATAGTAGGGGGGGGCGGTTTTCTTTGTTTTTGTTTTTATAGAATCCCCACTATTCACCCATTTATTAAAACTCTAGATAAAATAAATATTCATCTAACAACTAATATGCAGGGAGATAGGCATAAAAATGAGTACAATACTTATCTCTAACAAGATAGTCTTACTTCTACCAAATTCACTATCATGTGGGCAGGAAAGTTACATCTCTACATGCGTTACATATTGAGTGACTAAAACAGCTGAAGGGAAACGAAAGGTGTATATTAGCAAAGTCTTCATATGTAAACCTTGATCTGAGAATGAATGACTAAAGGTAGACTTCCCAAGCACAGATATTTAGGAATAACTTTTTTTTCCCCAGAAAACAGTCTGCCAATTAGCTAAA
>PVKS010053298.1:0-10452 GCA_004027875.1 Aplodontia rufa
GTCCTATATCTGGAAGACCCAAAATAATCCACCAGAAAACTACTTGAGCTTATAAACAGATTTAGCAAAGTGGCAGGCTACAAGATTAATACCTATGCATCAATAGTTTTCCTATACACTAAAAATAATAGGGTAGAAGAAGAAATCAAGTAATTGGTTCCATTCACAATATCCTCAAAAAGAATAAATACAAGGGGCTAGAGTGGTGACTCAGTGCTTATGGCTCTTGCGTGGCATGTGCAAGTATGCAATTTCAAACCTCAGCACCATGTACACAACAGAGCCTCAGAGCAATGAAAGCCATGTGAAAAAATAAATAAGATTGGTTCTCTCTCTCTCTTTCTCATTGTCCCTCCCTCTCTTTTTAAAAAGCAAACAAATAAAAAAGAATAAATACAAGGGAATTAATAGAACAAGGGAACTAATGACCCCTTCAATGAAAATTATCAATCATTGAAGAAAGAAATTGAAGAAGACCTGAGAAGATGGAAAGACGTTCCATGTTCTTGGTTAGGCACAATTGATAAAATTAAAATAGCCATTCTTCCAAAAGGACAATACAGATTCAATGCAATCCTCATCAAGATACCAATGTCATTCTTTACAGAAATTCTCAAATTCATTTGGAACAATAAGAAACCCAGAATAGCCAAAATATTACTAAGCAAGAAAGATGAAACAGAGACTTTAGTGGTGGTTTAGTGGTTAAGGTGCTTGCCTGGCATGCACAAGGATGCAGGTTCAAACCTCCGCACCACATATACAATGAAGTGTTGAAACAATGAAAATCACATGAAAAACTAAATAAAATATCTGAACTTACATGATAGTGCTGTAATAACAAAAACATAATGTTACTGATATCAAAATAGGAATGAAGACCAAGGGAATAGAATTGAAGACTCAGAGTCAGACCTGCACATCTTTAAACATCTGATCTTTGAAAAAGAGGGCCAAAATATACCATGGAGAAACAAAGTCTATTCAACAAACAGTGATGAACACCATTTGCAGGAAAATGAAACTAGTTTCTTATCTCTCACTCTGCACAAAAATCAAATCAAATGGATCAAGGAATTAGGAATTAAACCAGCTACCATAAAACTGCTAGAAGAAAGCAGTAGGAGCAACACTCCATCTTATGTGAATTGGCAATGACTTTTTCAACATTACTCCCAAAGCTGAGGAATTAAAGTCACAAGTTAATGAGTGGGTTGACATTAAAAAAAGCTTTTTGTCAGCCAAGGGATTGGTCAAAACTGTCGAGAGAAAACTTACAAAATGGGAGATAATCAGGCCTGTGATTCCTCTGACTGGGGTCTCATAAATAAAATTTACAAAGACCTCAAAAAGTTTAATATCAAAACCACAAAAAATCCAATCAATAAATGTGCCAGAGAGCTAAACAGAAACTTCTCTACAGAGGAAATTGAGCAATCCAATTAATATATGAAAAATTGTTCTAAATCTCCAGCAATCAGAAAAATACAAATTAAAACTATGTTAAGATTTCTCCTCACTCCAATCTGATTGGCAAAAATGAAGAATTTAAACTAACAAATGCTGGAGGGGTTGTGGGGAGATAAGAACACTAGCACCCTGTTGGTGATACTGGCACAGCCACTCTGGAAAGCAATGTGGAGACTCCTCAAAATGAAGGTTGGATTCACTGTAGGAACCAGCTATTCCTCTTCTGGGCATTTTTGGAGAGGAGTTAGAATGGTCACATTGCAGTGACACAGCAAAATCAATGTACATAACAGCTCAATTTACAATAGCTAAATTATGCAATTAACCCAGATACCCCTCACTAGATAATTGGATCCAAAATCTGTGGCATATATAAGCAATGAAGTTTTACTCATGTATTTGAAATTGTGGCCTTTGAAGTTAAGTGGATGGCAATGGAAGAAATAATGCTGAGCAAAGTTAGCCAGACCCAGAGACTGAAGAGTCAGTTGTTTCTCCTCATTTGTGTAAGTTGGAGCAAACACAGGGTAGGGTGAAATGTTATCAGTTTCATGTAGTATACTCACCAAAGATGTAGCAGCACATAATCTAGGGGAACCATTGATATATAGGTGGGGAAGAAAAAGGAAGGGGGCATAGTGAGGGATCTAGTCTTTACCACCCAAGAACCCAAATAATACTTAGGTAATCATTTAATTCTGTAAAATTCACATTCATATCTATATTCTCCGGTAACAGATATATATATATATCTGTTACAGGGAAATACATAAGAATCAACAATTAACCTCATCAATAAAAAAAGAATTAGCATCAGCATATTATAGTGATGCATCCAATCTACATATGTACATTTCTTGCCTTTTGTTATTTCTCTGCCCCTTTCCCTTTAAAAGTTCTGTTAATTTTCAGGGATTTCAAAGATAGAACTTTTGAAACAGTAAGTTTCTTCTATCTTTCTTTGAATCAGGATTTGAATAAAACCAATTTTCCTACCAAAAAGAAAAAACAATAGTTTTAAACATTATGCCTTGTATATAATTTAAACATAATTAAACATCATATATTACACACACACACACACATATATATATATATATGTAAATTTATGGTTGTATATATTCATTAAAATAGATTTAAATAAGCTTGTTGATTGAGTATATTTCACAGGATTGAAAGAATTGATTTAAAATATTGTGTATGTGTGTATATATTTATATATGTAAATATATATATATATATATCCAACACAATTTCATACAACTCTTTAAAATTAAGAAGTAAGAGTATATGTACTGTGTTCAGTCCTCCTTTTCAATTCCCTTAGCTAGTCACACTCTATCAGCAAAGTCTCTACTGCAAGCAGAATTCTGAAATGTCTCCTGAGATTCCTATCCCTTGGTATACGTACCCTGTATTATTCCCTCTATACAAATGTGGGCAGAATTAATGTAATTTTGCAGATTTAATTAAGATCCCATATGACTTTGAGTTAATCAAAAAGAAGATTATTCTAGACAGGCAGGATCCAACTGGGTGATCCCTTTAAAGAGATTGAAGTCTTTCTGAGGGAAGGTATATGAAGTCAGAGAGGTCCTATGGAGAGTGCCATGTGACAAGGACCTGTGTGTTTTCTATTGAATGAAAATGGGCTCATGTTCTTGGATACTAGAAAACAGAAATATTTGTTGCACAACCCCAAGTAAATAAATCCTGCCAATAATCAGAGGAAGCTTAGAAGCAGATTGTTCTTCTATTCAAACTTCCAGTTGAAGTCACACACAACCAAATTTGATTTCAGTCTTGCCAAATTCTGAACAGAAAATCCAGCTAAAATGTGCTGGAATTCTTACTTGTGATGAATGTGAGATGACAAATCCTATACATATTGTGATTATGGGTTGTTTTCAGATCTCGAAAAATTTTGGACTATCATTTTCAACGTGGTGATGGTAAGTTACAGAAGCTACAACTGTAAACAGAATTCCTAAATACTCCTAACCAAAAATTCCAATGTTTTTTACCTGGTATATTTACAGAAAAGAATATTTCATAGAAACCTAAGAATTGGTCCAGAAACTAGAGAAGCTGCTTTTGATATCTCATATGACAATTTTTATGCATGTGTTTTATAATTTATTCTTTTCCTTAACTCCAAGGAAAATATTAACTCACAAATGGCAACATATAAAACAATATATTTTAATATGAAACAAATATAACTGGAACAATATTCAAAGCAGATATTTCTCACACTTAAAATAATGAAGTCTACATACTTTCTGATATGCTTATTTGATTTTTACCATTTTTATATCTTAATAGATAACTTTAGTATTAAATCATACATACATATAAAGATACACAAGAACTAAAGTTATTAGGAAACATTATTCTCACTAAAATGTAAGTTATTCTATTCAAATGCAAAAAAGAAATTTATACATGTATACAATCATATATATTAAAAGAAACAATATCATTCATGATTAATGAGCTAAATTTGTTAATCTGACATGATATAATTCAAAATTTACATCAATAATGGTATCACTAATGTAGAAAACGTATATAAAATGGTATATCAGACCTTTAAAAAATGTATTATGATATTTTTAAAGCAAATTTTGCCCAAGTGTAATAGTAAATTGAACTCAACAATTTTACCTAATCAGCAAATGCTATTACTTATTTTATTTTTTGAAGGCATAAACTTTTATCTAAAGTACCTAATGTAATCCCTTATGCCTTAAATAACTAAATATGACAAGATAGTAAAATGATCCATGTGGGGCGCTGTATTGTCCCCCCGGGAGCCGATCAGGAGGGGGGTGAGTGCCAACGGCTGGAACCCGGGTCCCCCCTTGTCCGGGGACCCCTTCCCTCCCAGCCGGGGAAACGAAGCAACCACACGCAGCTGATGGCAGCTCAGAATCCATTTATTCTTAAGGCACACGGGTTTTTATAGAGGAGGAGGGGAGACAGCCAAGGAATCAATAATCTTTCTAAGGGAGTTGCCAGGTGTTATGTAGATTTCAGTACAGACAAAAAAACTAGGGTACAGACAAAAACTAGGGAGTAACCTGTCGTTAAGACATTTTAACCCACCCTAATCTTTAACAAAGCATGACCTAGCAGCCCTTTCAGAAGGAGCTTATGCAAATAGTCATAAGATCACACTAGGGTGGCTGATGAAGTGGAGGTGAAGGTCAGACCCCAATAATTGTCACAAGGTCACTCTAGGGCAGCTGATGAAATAGAATGGTCAGACTCCAACAGATCCACCCTTATGTAATTTGGCAACTCTTCAAGGTGGTTAGCAAACTGGTAATGAAAATAGTGCAACATACTAGAACAAGAGCATATAAGGAGATATAGTGATGACTAGTCTTATTTTGAAAACCAGTATTCTCAAAACCTTAAGAGGGATACAAAGATGACACTATTAGAAATATTACTTCACACTGTACCACCAGATTTAAGTAATAATAGGTTAATTACACAGTACACCATCACTTTTTTATAGCCTTACTCTTAACACTGATTTACTTATTAACAAATAAGAAATTTCTTAAGAAAATTCTGGAAAGGGATTAAAACTGTCTCCTCAGTTTCTATGTTTTTTTCCTCTTTCCTATGTCCGTAGTGTTGACTAATATTCCTGTGTGCATATGAGATCCTGTCTTTCAATGAATTTGAATAGCACATTCCTATCTGCTCCCTCCTATAAACATTCTATACAGGGTCCTAACACTTATACCCTGTTGTTATATGATTATCTCCTGTCAGTCCTGCACTAAAAACTGTTATCCATTTACTATAAATTAATTCCATTGTTTCAACAACTGTCTACAGGTTCTAGAGGAATATGGACAAGGGTATAGTAGAAAGAAAACTCTTGGCGTTGCAGTAGTCATGAAATCTAAAAGCTAAATTTTGGTTGCTACAATAGTCAGTTTTTTTTTTTTAAATTGTAAATGACAAAAAATTTAAACTATCTTAAATTGTAAGAAAAAGAGAAGATAACCTATTCAACAAATTAATACTGAATTAACATGATCTGGAAAAAGAACATAAAATTAATTTCTGCCCTTGTACTCTATACCAATACTGGTGACCAAAGTTAGAGGATGGCAATCAGTGGAAAAATCAACATTATACATAATTTTCATTGAAACCACATAGTTTGAAAAAATATTCTCCAGAAAGAGTACTTTAAATTAATTTTTAGAACACAGAGGCCAGGATAATTCATAAGGCCAATTATATATACAAAGAGTCAAACAAATGTATACCTACAGAGTTTTCAGAAGAATTATAGGGGGCTGGAGCGGTGACTCAGAGGTTACAGTGCTTGCCTTGCATGTGCGAGGCCATGGGTTCATACCCCAGCACCACATACACAGTGGAGTGTCAGAGTAATGAAAGCCACATGAAAAACTAAATACATTTGTTTCTCTCTCTCTCTCTCTCTCTCTCTTATCTCTATCTCACTCATTGTCCCTCTCTCTTAAAAAAAGTATTATAGAAGCTTGATCTATTGAGACTTAATGAAAAAAAGTCAATGAAGAAACAGGAATAGAAGGAACTTATTGCAACATTATAAGGGCTGTATAAAACAAAAACAAAGCAGACATGATAATGAACGGGGAAAAACTGAAACCATTACCCTTAAAATCTGGCAAAAGACCAAAATGTCTACTGTCTCCTTTCCTATTAGAGTGCTAGAAATTCTAACCAGAGCAAATAAACAAAAGAATAAGATAAATGCAATAAAATAGGAAAGAATACAGTTAAATTTTTGCTGATTGCTGATGAAAGGATCTAATACTTAGAAGATCCAAAAATCTATAGCTAGTAAACAAATTTGGAAAAGTAAAAGACAACAAAATCAATCTACAATAATCAATAACTTTTTATACACCAATAATGAATCATCTGAGAAAGAAATCAGCAAAACAATTCCATTCACAATACATTTAAAATGCCTAGGGAAAAAATTATCAAAGGAGGTAAAGACTCTTACAATGAAAACTGTAAAATGCTGAAGAAAGAAATTGAAGAAGATAAGAGATAAAAAGACCTCCCATGTACATGGATAGACACAATTAACATTATCAAAGTAGCCTATTACTAAAGGCAATGTACAGATTCAATGAAATTCCCACCAAAATCCCATTGATATTCTTCACAGAAGTTGAAAACATAGTTGTAAAACTCATTTAGACAAATTAAAGACCAAGAAAAATCATAGGAACACTAAGCCATAAAATCAATGTTGGCAATATCACAATACCTGACTTCAAATTATGCTATAGAGCTATAAAAAGTCTGCATGGAACTGACATAAAAACAGACACCTGGACCAACGTACTACAATAGAAGACACCGAAAACAAACCCACACAGATATTGTCATCTGATTGTAGACAAAAAGGTCAAAAGTATGCATTGGAGAAGAGACAGCACTTTGTACAAGTGATGCTGGGATAAATGAATATCTTTATGTAGGAGACTGAGAACTAGATCCATATTTCCTACCCTGCAAAAAAGTCATCTCAAAGTGGATCAACGTCGTAGGAAGTAAATGAGAAACTATGGAACTCCTAGGTGAAAATGTAGTTTCAAAACTCTAACATTTAAGTATAGGCCCAACTTTCTCAATAGGACTCTACAGCTTAGGAAATAACAAATTAATAAATGGGATAGCATAATATTAACAAGCTTCTGTACAGCAATGCAAGCAATTAAGAATATGAAGAAAGAACTTAGAGAATGGGTGAAATTCTTTGCTAGCTACTCTTCTGACAAAGGATTAATATCCAGACTCAATAATCTTAACAACAAAAGAATAAATAAGCCAATTAATAATTGAGTAAATGAACAGATGGTTTTCAAAATAAGAAAGACAAATGATCAACAGATATTTTTAAATATTTCCAACATCTTTATCAATCAGGAAATGCAAATCAAAACTACAATGAGATCTCATCTCTCTCCAATTAGAATGGCAGTCATCAGGAATACAAACAATAATAAATGCTGGTGAGGATGTGACGAAAAATGATCACATTTACAATATTGGTGGAATTGTAAATTAGCACAAACAATATGGAAATCAGTATGGGAATTTCTCAAAAGACAACAAATGGAACCAAAAGTCAGCAGACTATAGTGATACATGCATTCCCTTCTTTATGGCAGTACAATTCACAATAATCTATCTATGAAGGCAGTCTAGGTGCCTGTCATTAGATGAATGGATAAAGAAAATGTGGTATATATGCATGGTAGAGTATTATTCAGCTATAAAGATGAACAAAATCAGTGTAATTTGCAAGTAAAATAAGCAAAACTCAGAAAGTAAAGGAAAATTCAAGGGGAAATACTGGGAATGATACTGGTGTGCATTAAAAAACACATAAAAAGGGAAGCAAGATGGCATTCTGAAGACAAAAGGTTTTCCCTGCACCTCTGCGACTGATCAGGATATCTCCAACTTCTCACCAGTATTTTGAGGTGCGTTTGGGGGGAATAACATTGTGAATCACCAGTCCTAATCTTACCAGTAGATTTGAGGAATAGAGACTTAGGAGCAACCAGGGGCTTTGTTCTGATCTGTCTCAGTTGCCGCGGCGGCAGCAGCCGCCCCATGGGCCTGCATTTGCAGTCTCCCGTCTACACTCCCGCCCGCAGGAGTCACATCTGCAAAGAAAAACCCGCGCAGCTTTAAAATCAGCGTCCTGGCAAGGACCCCTCCCGGACCTGTATTCTGTCCGGCGGCAGGATCAGTGACTGGAAATAGCGTTCAAACAAGCACAGAGCAGCAGTTTGCGCGGAAGAGGTGGGGCAGATCGGCAAGGGCGAGGAAGCCGAGCAAGCGACCGTACTTTATCCGCTTGCTAGTTACCACACTCCCAGCCCACCCAATCAGGGCAAGACCTCTTTGGGACTGCAAAGCAAGCTATAAATACTCCGTCAGGAAGCAATGGAGATCAAAGGTGGAAACGGGACCAGAAGGCTTGGCTGAAGCCCTAAAGAAGTTGTGGGAGCAGCTAGGGAAGAGGACCATCCATTTTTAAAACCACACTCCCTGTCCTGGACCCGCCTCCCCCGGGTCTGCAAAACAGGCTCATAAAACTGTGCCTGGATCCAGCAGCTGAACACAGGCAGTCTCAGCAGATGGTGGGGTCCAGGGCCTGAATCCTCCTCTCATAAAGGATCTGGGACTGAGGAGTAACAGTGTTCAACGCTCTGTCCTCCCACCATAGACAGAAGGTCTTTCACAGGGCGGAAAAGCTGACCCCCACCTCTGGGATCACAGAAGTCATGTTCAACAACTACCAGTAGATGGAGCTCTGATAACATATCTTCTGACTTTCAGATCCCCTGAATACATCTTCAAAAAAAAGTTAAAACTGGTCATATCCAGCCAGAAATAGAAGATCCATTCCCTGAAAGGACCAGAGACAATCATAATATTGATACTTCTAGGGTTTTCCTATTAAGTAGTATTTTCCTCCACCCCTTTTTTTCTTTTTCTTTTTCTATCCCTTTCCTTTTCTTTTTTCTCTCTTCTCTTAGAGGGATAATTAACAATAGTAGTTCTTCTTAGTTTGGTAGCCTGTTTTTAAGGTCTCTTTCTTTTTTCCTTTTTTTCCTATTTAGCATATCTCTGATTCACTCTTACCCATCCATCCTAGCCCTGTTATCATTCTAGAGAAGAAGGACTCCAGCCAGTGCATAAAGTAACTGAAATATTTTATGCCTGAAGAGCATAATTCTCAGGGAACACTTCTTCACTTAAATTTTAGCAATAACCCAAATCTTGCCAATAACCCTTTTACTCTTCCTGTATTAGGCCACAGCTATCCTAGCTTCCTCTCGGATCTATATCTTCTTTTCTATTTCTTTCTTTCCTGCATTATTTCATAGTTAGCAAATCTTTTCTGTTCAATTTCCTTTTCTCTTCAAATGCTTTCCCCTGAGCATTGTTTTGTTCTTTCTACAGCAAATTCTTCAACTCTTCCACTTTCTCACTGTACATAATTGGTATACATAAACCTTTCTCTTAATTTTATCGGCATTACACCCCCCTTCTGACTCCAAATTAGTTAACTCAATTTCATCCCCCATTATTAAGACTGTGTAAATATTACTGCGGTAATTGTTAATCTGAGTAACACGTATTTGTTCCTGAATTTCTGTCATAGGTAATAGTAATTTTCTAGTATCACCAAAAATATTGACTATTACTTACATTAGTTGCATAGGCCAAAATTGATAGTCCATTATAGTGGATGCTAAATAATTAATTTACTACTGTTTATTGTAACCTTTGATTGTACATATTGCTAATTTACTTCTAGCGCATGAGGTGTTGGAATTCTGGAAGGGTAACAAACAGTTTAGAGTAAAAGGGGTTGTCTTGTGAAATCAACTCTCCTGACAAAACCCCATCTCAAAGAAGGGTTGGGATGGATCTCCCAACGCAACAGCTTAGTCCGTAAGGCAGAAGACAGGAAAAAGAACCACAGAACCTGTAGTGCTCCCACAAAAGTTTCACCTGGTAAATAAGAGAGAAGAATCTCTTCAAGCATGAGAAATAAAACTTGAAGAGGTTCACAACAATCCCAAAACTCCCCTGATAAGGGGGCTATGGCCAGGGACTGGGATAAAAATCTAGAACAATATATCAATGAGCTGACAACAAAAAGGATCATCGACTTAAAAGAAGAGATAATGAAGGGAATAACAGAGAAAATCCAATATTTGAAAGACTCTATTATTACAGTAATAGATTCTCTCAAAAAGGAAGTTACAGACCTCAAATCTGTAGTCAATGACATGAAAGGGACCATGCAAGAATTTAATAATAGATTAACTTCAGTAGAAAATAGAACCTCTGCCAATGAAGAAAGAACCTCCGAAAATGAAGACAGGTTGACCAAGCTAGAGCTCACAGACATCAAAAAGGAAAAAA
>PVKS010053299.1:0-10453 GCA_004027875.1 Aplodontia rufa
GACGCAACTGTCTCATGTTCACACGTGAACAACATGTCACAGCGAATCTCATCAACATGTACATCAACAAGTCACTAAATTAAAAAAAATAGTAAATAACAGAAAGACCAGCAGAGGGAAGAGAACGGGCTGGCAGGGAGAGGGGACGCTGGGGACTGAATAAGCTACAGTGCATGCTGTTATAAAAATGTCAATGTTTATTCTGTCCTCAAGTATATGTAAGAAGAGCAGGGAGTTGATGGGAGAAGGGGAAATACCTGGAGCTGAGTTAAACTAGGTACACTCTGAGCTTTTATAATTACGTTATTGTACATTCTGTTATCATGTACATAAAAAATGGTGTGGGAGGAAGGGGAGAAAAAGGGAAAAATTGGAGACTAAATTAGAAAAATTAAACTCCGTGTTTTTATATTTATGTCATTGGATAATGTTATGCATATCTTAAAACAATAAAAATATACTTGCTTAGTGTAAAAAATGCCAGAGTGAAAACAAAATATGTGGATTGAACCTGACCTCAAGCATGGGCAGTCCTCTTCCCTTGTTGACCCTTTTGGTGACCAGCACCACTTCCAGTGTCCTGCTGGACGCTGCATGTCTAAGGGTCACAGCCCTACATATCAAGATACAGCATCAACGTCTGAATCAACGGCTCCACTTTGAGAAGTGCCACACAGCTGGAGGCAGCACCAGAGGGGTGTAGTTAGGTGTGGCATCTTTGGGGTTCACTGCTTGCAAGATGGAGTCTGGATTTAAGCAGTTCTGATGCTGAGTCTGCAGGAGACAGGGTATCCTATGGTGACAAAGGCAGCAGCAACCAGAAACTTTAGAAGGTTTTTGTCTTCCTAGACATCAATTCAAAAGCACTCAGATTATTCCCAAAGCATGATCCTGTTATACAGGTATCTGGAAGGGGGCATTGCTGCCCCAACGCTGCCCCTCTGTTCCATAGCTGTCATCGTTCCATAGCTGATGGCGAGGGCAAGCATGTGACATAACTGGTCCTTTAAGGAACCCTCCATCTAAACTGCAGGGACGGTTATAAAGAAGCCACCATGCGGATCCATTCATGTTCAGTGGAGTTTCTGGACATGGGAGAACTCCAGGAAGGTGGCTTTGCATGCGAGTGAAGATGCAGAGATCACAGGGCAGCTGTTACATCTTATGGACAGCTGGGTAGGTCTCCATTGAACCACTGTGTGTGTGTGTGTGTGTGTGCGCGCGCGTGCGCGCACGTGCACATGCACACTCATGCATACACGTCCATTCTAATCTTTTACTATAAAAAAACCTTTTGAAATATTGATCTGTTCAACAAATCAAAGGTATTTTTTCCTAATCCAGAATTAATGTCCAAAGAAGGTTTGCAATATTAAAGTGTACAACTTTGAAATCATCAAAAAGCCCTCTTAAAGCATTTGCACGGTGGGTCAATGTGCATGGCTCCTGGCACACTTGAACAAGGCTGTAGGTGTGACCGGCACACACCAGGATTTGTTCTTAGTGCTTCTTTGAAACAGAATCATGGTGGGAAATCTTTTTTCCCCTTCAAGTGCCATTTCTGGGGCACAGAGCTAAGCAGAGGTGAATGGGAAGGTGGCAGGCTCACATTTAGCCTCCCTCCAGCTCATCCCCAGGGCCCCTGGCCTCTCTTTGCTGTGTGTCTCAGCTCACTGTCTCTTGCTGTCACGGAACAGCTGAGGCCAGGACTTAATGATGGAAGGAAGTTTATTTTGACTCATGGTTCAAGAGGCTGAGAAGTCAAGAGCAAAGCTGTGACAAGTGAGCCTCACGCTACTTCAACCCATGGGGGCAGATGGGAGGGCAAGAAAGAATGTGCAAAAGAGGGACAAACTGGGAGCAGCCCCTCTTTTAGCACATCCGCCCAGGAGAGTGAGGGCTCGCCACTGCAGGAGCCCAGCCGGCTCTTCAAGGAATCCAACTCAAGACCCAAATGCCTCCCACCAGGCCCTGCACCCAGCACTGCTGCACTGAGGACTTGAGGTTCCAAGGGGGACTTTTGGGGACATGCTCAAAGCGTAGAACCCTGTCTCCCAGTTGTGGTGGAGCACGGCCGTTCTTCCCTGAACCGTTCCAGAATGACCCACGTCCCAGTTGTCCCGAGACCAACACAGAGCCTGCCTCCCTGTCCATTGCTGCACTCCCCAGCTGGATCTGGAGCATGCGCCCAGTGCATGAACCTCGGGGAGTCTCATCAGAGGCCGGTAGGGGCTCACTGGCAGACCACCTTGGTGCTGCCTCCCACACAGCCGTACTGAGTACCCAGCACAGGCCTGGGACCACTTGGCTGCTCCACCAAAGCTGCCGGCCACGCTCCTTTCTGCTGTCTCTCCCTCCTCTCGTGTTAGCATAGAGACTGTTTTACCTGCAGCAGCCCCCCTAGGGCAACATGAAACCATGTGCGTGGGTCGCAGATCACTTCTCCTTGCAGTTTGCAGAAATGAAGCAAGAGTAACCGTAGACCTCTCAAGCGATGAGGAAGCACGTGTGTTCCTCACTGAGGAACTTGCAGGAAAAAGTCAGCAGGCGCTGAAGGGATCCGCACGCCCTGAGGAACTTGAGGTGGGGCCGAGGAGGAAAGGAACCACGGCCAGCAGGGTTCTTCCATAGCAGGGGGAAGGCAGAGCAGGACCAGGACCAAAAGAGGTGAAGTCTCAGGGAAGGAGGTCTAGAGCTGGAGACTGCTAGCACCAGGAGGAACGGCTGGCACCCAGGAGGAATGGCTGGCACCTTTGAGAAAGATGTTCCATCAGAAGCAGGGCATGCCCTGGAAGCATCTCCACCTTGCTCTTCCTGTGTGAGACCCATCAAAAATCCCACCCCACATGGCTGCTTCTGCTCAAGCCCCTCTCCAGCTCCCAGCTCTCACCCTCACCTATTTTAACATTTCATTCTTCTCTTGAAAAAGGGCAGGGCTCCATATGTGCACGTTCCTTTGAAATCCGTTTGTCTTGGCAATGGTTGATTTTATTTATTTTTGCTCGCTTGAGGAGATGGAGACTTTCTGACAGGAGGGCTTTGAACAGTGAGAAATGCAGCCTCTCTCCACGCAGCTGCAGAGTGCTGCTGAGGAATTGCCCTGTGTGTGACAATGAAGTCTCCCCTAGCCTTGGGGCTTGATTCCCAGGACCTGTTTTAAGCCAATGCAGCCCTGACCAGAGCTGATGGTCAGGGGCATTGACTAGAAAATAGAGCGCCAAGCCTGAGGGGCCCTCAAGCGGGGGTGCTGGTGCAAGTGTGGCTTCCAGAACGTGGGCTCTCTCTCTTCCGCCAGTGCCAACCAACTCTCCATCCCTACCTATCCCTACCTGGCTGTGGAGCCATTTGCCAATCACATTTTGTTTTCTTGGAAGGGACACTTTCAGATCTGAAAATTATATTGCAGGTCACAGCTGCTAAGGACACATCGATACATTCTGGAAATTCACAAATCTACTGTGGAAACTGTGTGCAAAGCAAAATTGCTTGATGAAATGCAGAATACCAAGCAGCTTTAGCACAAATTGATCAACAGAGCAAACATGTGTCTCTGCCATCTTTTTCCTGTTTCTATGGCATTCCAGGAATTAAAATCGTCCATTCCCTTATTCATTCATAAATATTAAGGTCTGTTTTGTGCTGGGCACCGTTTCCAGGGTCTAATTCAGGAAGTGAAATTGAATGGCAGCAGAGGGGCGAGCCACGCCCAGGCCTGGGGAAGACAAAGCCAAGCAGAGGGAACAGCAAAGATGCCCATGGTGGCTGAAGGGACAGGCTCTCCATGGCCACAGGCAGACCCCAGGGTTTCCTGTTCACGTGAGAAGGGAGCCAGGGACAGGTTTTGTTTTGGTTTTTGTTTTTTGGGGGGTTTTTTTGTTTCTTTGTTTTTGTTTTTGTTTTTTTTAAGTGAGAAGGACAGTGAGAGAGAGAGAAAGAGAGAGACAAAGAGAATCAATTCTTATTGAGTTTTCCACGTGGTTTTCATTGCTCTGACATTTAGCTGTATACGTGGGTGCTGGGGTTTGAACCCGTGTACTTGCGCATGCCCAAGTGCGGTAACCACCGAGCCACCACTCCAGCCCCCAGGGCAGCATTGAAATGGAAGTGAGATGTCTACCTCATATGTTTTAACAGGTCGCTGAGGCTGCTGTGCAGAGACAGACAGAGAAACACTCCCTGTTGGATTTTGTCACGATACCCCTACCTGTGCCCAGACAGATATTCTTAAAAGAATTTCTGAAATGATGTGACATACAGCCAGGCCGGAACCAGCAACTGAAGACAAATCTCTGAACTGTCCTCAGGAACAAAACAGGCACTGCTTGCTTGCGTTTGTTTGCGTTTTGCAAGCTTCAGCTGAGCCCCGATGAGCTGTAGCGACCTGTGCCGATGGACAGTCTTCGGTTAACGGACGGGTTCATCGGACGGGAAAGCAGAGAGCAGGGAACCTACGAAGGCCTCTCTCCTGATAATCAAAGTAGGTAAGGTGTAACAAGGAGTCACCTGGGACAGAATTAACACCAAGCTCACCAAGCTGCAACCATCTGCTGGGCATTTACCTTCTTCAACCCAGAAGCATCCCTGAGGGTCCCAAGTGCCGTCAGAGGAGAGAGCTCAGGCTCCAAGACTCCGTGGGGGACAGAATTCCACCTCTGATAATCGCCACTTAGGAACCCAGCGAGCCTAGGTGCACATACACCCACCATCCCTCTGTACTTCGAACCCTTAGTTTCTGGAGGTACTTCCTTTTAGTTTCTTTAAAAATCACTGATCCTGAAGCCCCTGCAGGTGGGCCACACAGTCAGTCGTATTTCCTAAGCTTTGCTGTAGATGACACCTCTGATGTGGGGTTCTGCTGAGGACAATGTGCTAGGTTACTCCAAGGCCGTCTTTGTAGAAACCACTGCAGGAACTCAAGAGGCTGAAAGCTCCACCCTCAGATGAGCTAAGGCCACCAGCTTGAGAGCAAGCCTTCCAGGAGTTTTCCTTAAGCACAGAGAGATCACTAAGCTCTTCCTGCCCCTCCTTTAGTCCCCTGTTTCTTCACCCCACACGCAACCCCAACCCTGTCCTTGGGGAGGTGGACTTGAGAGTGGGTCTGCCATCTTGTGAACGAAATGTCATTGCAAAGCTCCACGTTAAGGTGATGGGCATACTGCACTGCAGGAAAACAGCCTGGCTTCGTAAGAGAATCTTCTTCCCACCTCCAGTCACGCTTAGAGACACCTGAAGGAATGCGTGGTGCATCAGCTAGCACCAAGGAGGTAGGCTCGAGGGACAGAAGGAACATTCCCAGCAAGAAGGTCCCACATACACACTTGTCGTGTTTTCTATCCCAGATTTAACTCCTTCCAGTGCACTAACTAATTGAGATTCTGGGCTACATCTAAATGAAGGGAGACCTTTGAGAAAGCAGCCTCCAAGCCCTGGAATTGCAGCCCACCCGGGGAAGGAGGAGGGAGGAGCTGTGGTCCCCAGCTTCTCCTGCGGGCTCTATTGTTTGCAAACTGGCCCACCCATCGGCTGGTACAGCTTTACCTATGTTGACTCATACCATTTATCTGTTCTAATCCCTCTTTCCTGGGCACTCTTACAAAATAAACTTGTTCCTAGTGAAAGGCTTTTGACCAGAGCCCAACACAGGCTGATCTTTCCCAGAACCCCTGTTATTTTAATAATTTAACTCATCGGAGAGTGCTAACACTGAAAGCATTCTAAGTGTTTTGGTTTTGTCCCAAGTGGTTGAGTTGCTTCTTTGTTCTCTGCAATCCCCCTGGCAGGGAAGGCTGCTGAGACACTGGAATAACATTCCTGAACTCAGGAGAGGCTGTGCCAGGCTCTACGCACCCGCTTGGAGAGGCAGTAGGTGCAACTGGACTGAGACTCCCATAGAAATATCTCAGCAGGAAGCTGTAAGTGCATTTGCACACTGATCAGGGGCAAGCCAACACCCTGCAGTGAAGGGTGAAGAGATTTAGGTGGTGGAACTGGAGGTACGTACTTTAAAACAGACCTGGTGGGGCTGGAGCAGTGGCTCAGTGGTTAAGGTGCTTGCCTGGCATGCAGAAGGACGCAGGTTTGAACCCCAGCACCACGTACACAATGAAATGTTGGAGCAACAAGGACCACATGAAAAACTAAATAAAATTGATTCTCTCTCTCTCTCTCACTGTCCCTCTTTTTTTAAAAAATAAATAAATGAAACAGACCTGGCTATGAGGTAAAAATGCCACAGCAGTGATTCACAGCACACAGCCACTGTGGAGAAGCCCTGGACAGGCAGAGATGATGGACTTTGCAGAGAGGCAGCACAATCTGCATCCCCCAAGCCTCTGTCCCCCGAGGACCCCATCACTGCCAGAGTGCTGAGAAGCGAGAACTTATCCAAGATTTTTGTCTTAGTTTGGGGATTTGGAAGTTTGTTTAGCTGGAAATGAAGTAACGGAGGATCTTACCTTTCCAGGGATCTATTGATTAGCTTGGTCCCTAGCCAAGCAGCGCCGCTGCCCAGGGACATTTCAGCCGCCCTGTCAATGTCTCCATTCCTTGTCCCTCTTGAAATTCCCTTTCCAGCTTCTCAGCCACATAAATGAACTATTATTTTAGAGTCAGGGCAGGAGATTCAGTGATGAGGACGAAGGTGTAAGTGGGTGAAGCAGGATGTGCCAATCGCGAACAGTGTCCTGCCTCGGGACCGTGCAAAGCAGCCGGTCAGCGACCTTCCTGGGGGCCTGGCTGCTGACACCCGGCTGGAGCGTGGGTGCGGGGCAGGCGACTCGCCACCCTCACCCCCACCCTGCTGAGGCTGGCTTTCTACATATTTCACTGTTTGCTGTGTTCTCAAGCCTGAAAGCAGAACTCTAAGCTAAGCGGCCCTCCCTGAACACCCGTTGAAGGAATGCAAGTGCACAGGCGCAACCCGCCTGGCAGGGATATGGCCCAGAGCAGGGCGATGGCAAAGCTCGGTCCCTGAGAACGTCACGAAGCTGCCAGCTGGAATGGTGACTGGAAACTCGGTGCTTGGTGTCTTCAGACACAGCTGGGATTCTTCATCTTTCACATGGGTACAATGGTACCTTCTGCATGCAGGGTACAGCACAACTGTTAGAAAAATATAAAACTTCCAAGAAAGAAATAGTAGTGAAAACACTTTTAAAAAATAAGTGACTACGCACAAGGCCTTATTATGGTCTGTGGCTGTCGCCTGGCTGGGTGCTAGGTGGAGCTCACGGAGGACTGGCGCTCTCGGCTCCCTCCCTGCTTCTCTTGCATTTACATCAAGCTGCTGAGCACTGAGTAGGGCAACAAGGAGGAAGGCCCTGACCTGCTGGGTTGCAGGGTTCCCCAAGGGCACCCAGGAGGAGAGGGTGCACATGGCCCTGCTGGGGAGCACAGCCCACACCCTGACCCCCTGCTTACTTTTCAGTAAGTAAATTGCAACCAATTTTGAAAACAGCACATTAAAAATTAACTGGGGCTATTTTGACATGTGCCTTCCTTTCTTCCTTCACCATGTGAATAACATTATCTTTATTTCCAAAACCTAAAGAGGTTTCACCAATGCCTTGCTAAACAGGCTTGCTAGAAAGACTGATGTGGGTAATGAAATCATACGTTCAGGGCAATTGTAAAACTTGCCCAGTGCTACTGTTCTGAAATACCTTCTGCCTGGCAAGGGCTACGCGAGCATATCTTGCTATGCTTTAGTAACAGAACGTCAGGAAAAGTTTGCCCTGAGCACACAGTTCCCAGTCAGCTCTGCGGCATGCAAGCGTCAGCTTAATCTCACTAAGCCTGGCTTTCCTCATTTGTAAATGGGAAATTATAATAAGACACCTACCTTGAACAGTTCTTTTTGAAAGATTAAATTAATAAACATAAGTTCCAAGCAGCTAAATACATGAGACTCATGCGAAGTCCGGCCAAGGAGCGGGGGTGCAACTCAGTGGTGGGGCATGTCCTTCACACACCCAACACCATCCCCAAGCACCACCGCTGGTGTCCAGGAAAGCGTAAGGGTTGTATAAGGCAAACTGTCACTATGACGTAGTGTTTTCAGATATTGCAGATAGAAAGGCTGAAGCCAGACTTGCTATGTTACACAGAGAGCAAAGTATTCGAGGGTGAATTCAACTCAGGACTGACTTCACAGCCCGGCTTGTTTAACCAAGGCCATCCTACAACAATAAATGTTATCTCCACTAGTAGAGTCAGTTCCACAGAATTTATCTACAATCTGCAATGTGCATGTACCTCTGTATGCTGCTTCCCCCAAACTTACCTACTGTGCTGGGTCTCAGGACAGGAGCCGAGTCAGTGCTGGGGAGGGAGATAAAAGCTGATTACATGCCCTAAAAGGCTAAAAAAAAAAAAAAAAAGAGGGGACTATTAGGTTATATTCATGATAGACCCTGAGTTGAATCTGTTGAATTTAAAAGATTCCTGAATTAAGTATTAAAGTCACCGTAGTTGAAACTCCACATAGGCTGGATGAACCCTACCTATGAAGATGGGGAAAAGAAGGAAGGGAGGGAGAAGAGAAGGGGGGTTGATTAGCGTTACAGCGGGGGAATACTCAACTCCCATTAGAAGCCTTGCTACACACAGGCAGGCAGAGAAACCCAGAAACATCACAATTATTATACTACGTAGATGTTGATTTCAAACTATACAGTATGGTGGGATTACAGAGGAGGCATGAGTTCAGGGGATGGAAGAAGAGGGGGTAGATCCTGGTTGAGGATCCACCATAACTCACTCTCTCACTAGGTCAGAATCCATGCATGCTGATGTACGTAACAGCAATTCCCTCAACTACACAAGTCCACGTGAACAAATAAAAAAATAAACAAAAGATTCCTGAAGTAACAACTTAGTCCAATCAGAGCATGATAAGGAGAGTGAAGATGCAAACTGAGCACCCCCAGGTGCTGGATAAAGGATAGTTTCAGATTCACCTGTGATGTGCGTGGGGTAGTGACTCGTATGCAGCATGAGGACCATCCGTAATGAGTCCAGGGACCGATGAGTCACACCAGAAGTGTCCATCAGCAGAGAAAGCAGTCTGAGTGAAGACCAAGAGATGAAAAGCAAATTAGGCATTCAGAAGAGCTGTGTCTGCATGCTCGAAAAGGCCCCCAGAGGACGGACGGGCAACAGAAAGTAAACAAGAAAGTCAGTCTGGCTCTGTTGTAGGGCAGGTCTTGGCGTCGAGGCTGGGTTTAGATTTATTCTTCGTTGCTTTAAGGGTCGATGAGAAAGGACTGATATGTTTGGACGTATGCCTGGGGGAAAGCTCAGATGCCTCTGGAAAGGCTGACTTGGGAGTGGTGTGAGGCAGGAAGCACAAGACACACTGGGCCTCCGCGGAGTCTGCCTGGGAAGCAGAGCGGACCTGCAGCAACCTTGCGTGGAATCAGAAAAGGGGGAGGATCTCAACACAGAGATGGGATCCATGGGGTTCGGTGGTTGGACAGCAGGCTAAGCCACTGGGGGAAGGCCAGCACATTTTGCTGGGAAAAGAAGCAAGATAGTAGGAGCCTCTTCCCTGGACTTCAGTAAGCAGAGACGGAGGATCAGGAAGAGGCGAGTGCCATCTTGGGTCTTGGTGGCACCCAAGGAATGTGCATCTGGGAAGGGAGCTGGGCTCTAGCAGTGGGGCCTGAAGCTGGAGAGTGGAGTCACACTTCAGAGGGGACAGTCAACATGGTGGACAGACACACTTCCACAGGAGAAGGCCTGAAACCCCTGGAGGGGGAAACACATGCGAATGAAGAACAGAGGAAGGAAAAGGAGCGGTGCAATGCGGAAGGAGCTAGCATGGAAGTAACATGAGGGAAAAGTTGTGCATTCCACTGCACAAGCACGGGGAATGGCGTGGAAAGTGGGGCTGGGCAATGTGGAAGCAGGGGGCAGCGCGGAGGAAGACTGGGGAGAAGCTTCTAGGGTGGGTCGGCAAACCTGGCAGGAAAGAGAATCCTATTTCCAGGTCTCTTAGTGTTTTAGCTTGAGAAGAAAATACCCATCCCAAAGAACCCAGCATGTGTTCACTCAAAGGAGCACCGCTGGGAGGTGCCAATCATTTTGGATGCCATACTGCTTAACTCAAATAACAGCAGAGTGTACTCAAAACTATAAATCTAGTAAACTAGTCAGATCCTTCTGTTTTCTGTTTACCTCTCTTCCCCTATTAAAGTAGCTTAACTCGTGAAATGGATGTGTAACTGCATGTTTGGTACTAGCTATGGAAACACTGACAGAATCTGTGCATTTGCATCTTTCCCTGCTCTTTGGGAACTGATGACTTTTCCCTTTGAATTTTGAATAAACTGAAGGAGGAAAAAAGTTGGCAATTCATCTGAAATGAGTGTGCTTTAAAAAAAAAAAAAAGGAAAGAGGGAAAGATTCCCCAGAGAGCATTTTAATACCATTGAGTATTTAGGAAGAAAAACAT
>PVKS010053300.1:0-10451 GCA_004027875.1 Aplodontia rufa
ATCCATTGTTCTTCAACCTGTCATGAAATTTCGATTCTAAGAGAGCTAGTAATTTTCAATAAAAATTCTTTTGTGTTTTCATTCAGTTTAGAACTGATTCAGTTTAACTGTCAGGATTTCATTCCATAAAAAGTATGTATGTGCTTACTTTAATTCCTCATTACCTTTAACTAAATGTTTTTAGATGTGAGTGAAGCAAACCAACCATATTCTGAAATTTAAAAGGGTGACTGTTAATTTTGCCCTTCAATTTCATCCTCTCTTGGCCACCTATCATTTTCACTTCCCATGTCACTGACTAAAGTAATTAGAGAACATGGAAAGTGAATTCTTCTGAGGTACCTGAACTAACATTAAACAGGCAGAATAGAGAATGTGATGTTATGGAACTTCAGAAAAAAATGCAACATTAGCTTTCCTCTTTCCTCTAATTCTTTTGACTTTTCTTATTTGGATTCTGGGGATTAAAAGAAAGAGGATGGTGCTCACTGAAAATTAAAAGCAAACTATCCATGTTTAGGAGGGGCAGAATAAAACTGCTGAGTTGCTCATATGCAACTCTGAAAAATGAAATACCTCCCAGATTCCATAATCAATAACTATCAACAAAGCTGGACAGCTGGAGGGTTTGGAAGTAGTTACGTATTTAAGCTCTATTTTCCACTTAAAATGAAGTAGAAACAAAAATATTAAATGATAACTTCAAAGGTCCTGACTGGCATGACCCACCAAGTATGGCTCCATTGATTGGAACACAACTCCATTAATTCCATCATGCTTTCATTAAATAAGTCACATAAACTTCACCAAGTTGTATAAATCATAACTGTGATTTGATCAAGGTAACAACTTAATGATTCAATAACAATGGGAAGCCTCAGGTGAGGCCATTCTTTTTTTAAAAATTTTTTTTAGTTTTGAGCAAACTTACAAGATTTTAACAAAACAATATAAAATGTGTATAAGATGTGTATATATTCTGGACATTGCAACTGTCCCCAGGAGTGCCCCCCCAATTACCCTCCCTTATCCCTCCCTTCCCCTTCCTGTTATAACTCTAAAAATAGTATTAAATTGTAAAGCATTACATCTTATCTGAATTTAACTCATGTTTCTAGATCAACTTTCTCATTGTCCAGGGTCTAGTCCCCACCTAGACAGATGAGTGGAGACAATGGACCCTTAGGTCTCTGGGTTAAGCTGATTTTACTCATCATGATTTCTTCCATAACCATCCATTTAGCCTTGAAGGCTGCAATGTCATTGTTTCTAATTGCTGTGTAATATTCCATGGTATAAATGTACCACAGTTTTTGGATCCATTCTTCCTGTGAGGGACACCGGGGTTGTTTCCATAGCCTAGTAATAGTAAATTGTGCTGCTATGAACATCGATATTGCTGTGTCAGTGTTATGTGCTGGTTCTAAGTCCCCTGGAAAGATACCCAGGAGTGGAATAGCAGGGTCGTATGGTGGAGTCATCCCTAGTTTTTTAAGGATTCTCCATACTGCTTTCCAGAGGGGCCATTCTTTTAAATGATATCTCCAGGTCTTTTGTTGGTTGTTGGTTTCACGTGTTAAAATTTTAGTGTACTGGATATATCGATTTCTGCTTTGGAATCAAATACCAAAGCAGATATTAGCTGAGGGTATGTGCTACTTAGATGATAAAAATCTTACATTCCAAAACTTATCCAACTTTTTAAAAAAGCATGCAAAATCTAATTGAATAAAACATGGGAGACTGTTGTTTTTTAAAGGTATGAAAACACATGTATTTGCTTTCTAAACATTTAATATTCATGTTGGAAATCATTGATGATTAGAATACTATTGGGAATCTCACACTCAGATGTACTTTTATATTCCTTTTCATTCACTGCTTCATTCCCATAATGCACTTGATAGTTGGCTTACATGAATCCATTTATATGAAATCAACAAAACAACTTTTCCTGAGCTAATAGCCACACTTTAGAAAAGTCCTCTAAATTAACCTTGAATTTTAAGCTCACAAGGTATAGGCCTTAATTAGATTCCTTGCTCATGGACCACTTCAAAGAATGATAGAAAAACTTCAGATAACTAAGGAGCAAAGACTGAGAAGGTTTCCAACAACCTGATCATAAAATTTCCGCCTATACTCTTCATCACATAGAAGCCTATATAAATGGAAATGTATTCAAAATAGAGAAAAATGCCATAATTTCAGTGATGAATTTTATCCACAAGTTACTCTAGGCTGTGGAAATACTCAACTAAAATTTTTTTTTAGGTCTGTGTATTTGATTCACCACTAACCTTATTTGTGTGAGGCTCTGGGTTCACTCCCCAGAATCACAAAAAATGCTTAAATATTAAATATAAATTGCAATATATTCATTATAAAAGGGGAAGCCTGAAAGCTAATTTCATTTGGCCTAATTTACATCATGAAAACAAAGTGAACAAATTTAAAGTGTAACATTCAGTACAAATGTAACATACCTCTGGCTGGTGAATCAGTTTTTGCTCTTCTTCAGTAATCGCTGCTAATTGAGCTTCTGTGAACAAATCCATCTATTTAGTTAAAGTAATTGGAACGCAGATAAAACTGACAGTCTTTATGAAACTACAAAATGATAAAAATTTTGACAATAATTTAATTATCTCTATTAAGAATTTATGTAAATATTTCCTGCTTCAGGAAATAATATGAATTATGCAAAAATTCAATAAGTCATGTGGAGGGGCAGCTAATCACAGCAAGGCACCAGTTCACTGAACATACAAAAATTCACTTACAAATTCATTTAACCCACATAAGAGTACAAATACTAAGAAATAAAACCACATGAGAAACATCAGTTCACCTTGCTTGCTATTAATTTTTGATGAATATGCTTTAAATGTAAAATTTCCTATCAAGTTGAAAACAAAATTCACAAGCATGTGTTGTTAACTACTAGGGTATATTCTATGGATTTTATAGATTCTTAAGTTGAAATGTGTTCTTGGTAGTTATAACAAATTATTTTAATGTGTTGAATATATTCAATGCATTGAATATATTGACCCATCACATATTACCTGAAGCAATTTACAAAAGCTCTGTGTGTGTGTGTGTGTGTGTGTGTGTGTGTGTGTGTGTTTATACAAATATTTGGTCCCAGAGATGCTTAACCTTATGTACCCAGCCCTTTTTAATTTTCATTTTGAGACAGGGTCTCATTAACTTGCTCAGGGCCTCACTAAATTATTGAGTTGCTGAAGCTGGTCTTGATCTTGTAATTCTCCTGCCTTAACCTCCCAATCCACATGGACTACAGGCATGTGCCACCATGCCTGGTATATAACCTGCATGTATTAATACACTTGTCATGGCAAAATAATAGCATACAATGAAAAGGATCAGCATCGGTTCTCCAAGCTTCCTGACTCATGGATGCCTGTTCTCTGCCTTATGACTGTTTTTAAGAAATAGCCCACTAAGCATGTTATCCATAATTTAGGATAACCAATGTTACTGTCACTTTTCAGGACCTGTAGCTTGGAGCACATTTTTCCACACATGAAATGGGTCCATCCACTGACTGATCGACAGTTTTTATCTCTGTTAAAGGCTGTCAACTAAGTGAAATCTTTAAAAAATATTCCTATTTTTCCCTAGAAAGAACAGATGTCTTTCCTTTTTTCTACATTAATAACTCTATGAATGTTTAAGTTGTCTTTAGCCCTTGAATGCTAACTTATTTCTTTATATGCCCATCTTTATTGCTCCAGCCCTGAAGGGATAAAATTTTTTTCTCTTTTTTTCAATTTTGAACAAACTTACAAGATTTTAACAAAATAATATAAAATGTGTATATATTCTGGATATTGCAATTACCCCCAGGAGTGCACTCCCCAATTACCCTCCCTTATCCCACCCTTCCCCTTCCCACTATATCTCTAAAAAAAGTATTAGGTCGTAAAACATTATATCTTATCTGGATTTAACACATGCTAATAGACCAACTTTCTCATTGTCCAGGGTCTAGTCCCCACCTCCACAGATGAGTGGAAACAATCGACCCTTAGATTTCTGGGTTAAGCTGATTTTCCTCATCATGATCTCTTCCATAGCCAAGGGATAAACTTTTAAGTCATCTATGTGCAAACTTTCCACCTATTTTCCTCAAAAGTCATTTAAATTAGTTTATGGTGCTTCTGCTAAGTTATGGGTATTAAGCAAAAAATGCTATCAGGGATAACACTTTGGAGGCAATACATGAATGGCGATTTCAAGATTGAATTTAGTTGACAGAGAGCAAGAAAGGGTAAAAGCATGAAAGTCATTAGTGAGAAGAGGAGTATTAAATGAACTTTGTTGCTTGTCAGATAGTGAAAGCCAGGTGAGGAAGAATATACCACACGATTAATAATGCCAGAGAAGATGGCAAAGAGAAGGAAGGACTGAAAATAATGAGATGGCACAACATAGTTTATTGGAGCCCTAATATTTGAAAGGGTGGTTCATGGTTAGATACGCATTGGAGAAAGGTCATTAAAGATTTTGAGGAGAATGACTATGAGGGGTATGTGAATAAATAGATGGAGATAAAGTAGTAGAACTCAAGAGAGCAAATTAGAAATTATGTTGGTCTGAACTGAGGTGGAAGTCTTCCAGAAATATTCAGGACATGAAACCATTGGTGCTCAGTGCACATGAATTGTTACTCAGTTAATAAATGTAGAAACTTTGGACCAAGCACTCATTACTTGACAAAGGGAACCATATGAAATGTGAAACAAATGACTCCAACTCTTTTAGTGGCTTGCACTTACTTGGTAGTATTTTTCATTCACCTCTCATTTCAACAAACTCATTTAGAAATTTTGCTTTCAGTGACCTGCTTCTCTCACCTACCAAACTCATCAAGAAAGAAAAACAGGGAAAGGGGAAAGAACACTGGTAGAATGTGTTATCACCTTGCCTGAGGCTCCGGGTACAATGAAGTGAATCAGAAAAAGTGAGTTAGCAAATATGAAAGAGAAATTCACTTACCCTAACATCACTGTACCTTGTAGGCAAAATGTCATCTTAGAATTGGAGCAAATTAAAATTTGTTGAATTAAAAACAATTATTAGCTCTTAATTCTAACAACTTGACACACAAAACAAGACAGTTCATGACATTAGGGAATAAAATGATCAGAAAGTTTAATGATAACAAAAATTATTTTCTTGGAAATACAGATAACAATGTAATAGTATGCATTTACTAAATTTAATCTACTTACTTTTAAAATTAAATTGACTATAATTTTATTGAGAAATTTATTATTGAACAAACATACATGTTTTTTAACAAAATAATATAAAATGTGAATAGACCCTGGATATCTCCATGAGTGTCCCCCCCCAATTACCCATTCTTGTCCCTCCCTTCCTCTTCTCAAAATATTTTTAAAAAGGTATTAGGTTTTATAACACTATACCTAATCTGGATTTAACACATGATAATACACCAACTTTCCTAATGGCCAGGGTCTAGATCTAGCCTCCACAGATGAGTGGAGACATTCGACCCTTGTTTCTCTGGTTTAAGCTAATTTTATTCAGCATAATTTCTTCCATAGCCATCCATTTACTTTCAAAGGCGCCAATATCATTGTTTCTAATTACCATCTTAAATTCCATGGTATATATGTAACATAGTTTTTGGATCCATTCATACAGTGACATCTGGGTTGTTTCCATTGTCTAGCAGTAGTAAATTGAGCTACTATGTGCATAGATATTGCTGTGTCACTATGATGTGCTGATTATAAATCCCATGGAAACATACCAAGGAGTGGAACACCAGGATCTTATGGTGGGCTCATTCTTAGATTTTGAGTATCCTCCACACTGCTTTCCAAAGGGGCTGTATGAGTCTGCAGCTCCACCAACAGCGTGTTAGTGTGCTTATCTCTATAGCCCCTCCAGGATCTATTATTGTTTATTTTCTTCATTTTTGCCATTCTGACTGGCATAAAGTGATATCTTAATGTAGTTTTCATTTGAAATTCTCTGATTACTAGTGATTTAGAGCACTTTCTCATGTATTCATTTGCTTGATCAATGTCTTCTGTTGAGAAGTTTCTATTTACCTCTTTGGCCCGTTTATTGATTGGGTTGTTTGTGTTTTTGTATTTGAGATTTTTGAGGATTTTGTAGATTGTGGATATGAGGCCCCTGTTCGAGAAATCATAGCCCATGATTCTCTCCATTTCCATTGGAAACCTCTTGACTTTTTTGATTGTTTCCCTGGAAGTACAAAAGCTTTTTAGCTTTATGGCATCCCATTCACTTATTTTTGACTTTAGTTCCTTCACTTTAGGAGACATGTTGAGAAACTTTTTGCCTACTCCCAAATGCTGAAGTGTTAGACCTAATTTGTCTTCCATCAGCTGCAGTGTACCTGGTTTAATTCCTAGATCCTTGATCCATTTTGGTTTGATTCTCATGCAAGGAGAAAGATATTGGTCTAATTTCCACTTTCTGCAAGTAGCTGTCCAGTTTGTCGAACATCAATTATTGAAGACACTGTCTCCCCTTCATGTAATATTTTGTCCCCCTTTTCAAAAATCAGATGTTTAAAGATTTGAGGGTTTCTTGAGCATAAATCCAATTTTCAGAATCTTTATACATTATATATTATGTTGTTAAAATGTATATGATTGTTCAACAAATAAATTTCTCAATAAAAAAGATTTGAAGGTTTGTTTCAGGGTCTTCCCTCCTATTCCCACAATGTCTAATTTGGTAAAATGGAAATATTCAGCGAATATACCACCATCAATAGAAAAATATTTTTCATATTTATTAGAAAAATATAGGATGAATTTGGGAGCCAGAATAAATGATGGGACATTTTCTCTAGATAACCCTGATTTAGTTTTATAATTGTAGCATTACTTCCTTATATAATTCTGAATTAAAATCGTTAAAAATTCAAGAAAATGTAAATACAATTTACTATTTGATCTTTAGTATACCTTTGTAATGAAAATATTCCTGCATTTATGGTTTTACTTAAGACATGTCCACCAAGATTAAATTCATGGTCAGATGTCTTACCTGAGATGTTATTTTGAGAGTTTCTGTAACTCTTTTCTTCATATTCGAGAAATATTCTTTTACTTACAGATATAAAAATGAAAATAAAAATGATTATCTTAAGACTGATCTGAAAATATCTAGCACATAAATCAAAAAGTAAAAGGTGAATCAGGCAAAGTCAATTCTACTTCTAGAATTTATCCCGCATGTTTCAAATTTGTAAACGCCATAAACAGGTGTAAAAATAATAATGAAGGTGGAAAATGTTAAGGTGAAGCTGATGTGAAGCATGGGCCACACAGCTTAGCCCAAAAAGGTTGTTGGGACTTCAGGAATAGTATTCTTAAATCAGAAGTTGTTCTAGCAGGTAAGAAAATATACAACCCATTTTCAGTGGGATATTACAAAAAAACACTCATGTAAAAAGAAAGTAGTAGATTGATAGATTTCATATTATGAAGTACACAGGAATTCCAAATAAAAATCATCATGTGCTTTTCTTCTGGTTCAGTGTTAAAGTACTCATAAAATATTAATGCCTTATTTCTAGAATTAGGGAAGCACACTCCAACTATATAAAAATTCATCCATTTTATTAGTAAATACATTATCACATTAATTTAAATGATACAATTTTCCCTTATAATTGAACTGATCAGTCATACCAAGCTTAAAAATATAAGAAATGTTCACTCATGGATTGAACTCACTCGTCTCCTCCTCTACCTACTCAAACTCAATACCAGAAGGTCTTTCCTGAAATGATGCCTAGTCTCCACATTTATATCACACTGACCAGGATCTCAAACTTTCCTTCATAGAGAAATTTTGGCAAAACAAAAGCTTACTTGTCTTAAAGTCCAGTCATCTATAACTTCAAAAAGTTCTGCCTAATGTTCTCCTCATAAGGTTAGTTTTTAAATATGTAAAAACATGAGTGAGACAGGCAAGTAGATGAGGAGATTTTTATTACTACAGAATATCAATCACTTGAGGGACCAATGGAATTGTAGCAACTTCCACAGAGAAGTAAATTGTATATCCCCCACAACCTATGGAAAATTTTACAGATAACAAAGGCCCTTGGGTACAAATCTGGAGAGAGAGTAGAAAGGAGAGTTTGATCTCTTCCTACATTGTTCCTTGAGCCTATCTGATGGTTTAGAAGGATCCCAAATCATTAGTGCCTCAATTCCTAACTCAGCATGCCTATCTCTATGAAGATACGGACTCTACCTAAGATTAACCTTAGGTTAGAAGGGTAAGTCTGCTCACTAGCTATGTGGCTAAAATAATTGCCAAAGCACATTGATCCTTTTTTGGAAACAATGGCTGGGCATAAAAGTATATTGATGAAAAAGTAAAGAACTTTTATGTCTATATTTGTATTACTGTAGTTAGGAATCTAGATTAGTGCAACATGGTAGTAAAGATTAATCATCACCTGAGTGCAAGACAAATTTCAAGAGTAATATTTTGACAACAGTATTGAATCAGTATAGGATGTCCTTCCCCTCTATCACAATTGTGAGAGAATTGTCTTTCTTGGACTAAAGGAAACATTTATCATCTTGGGAAACTCAAGAACAATGATTTTAAGTCTATCTAATTCCCATAGGAAAGAAACAAGATTTCCTGCCAAACGTGGCCTTTGAATTCTCAACTACTTTATTTGAAATATCATATATGTGACTCTATTTATATTTGAAACCCTGCAGTTTTACTTGGAAAGAGATGGATTCTACTGGGATTTCTATAGATATATACGTTCAAAGTCCTGGAGTAGGGCTTTGTAGTGTTGGTTTGTGATGGAACACTTGCAGAATTTGCCTGAGTCCCTACAATTAAACCCCAGCTCCTCAAAAGGAAACAAAACGCTCAGACATTCCTACACACATTGCTGGTTCTCATGTTTCCAATTTTTTCTTGTTCTTTTGAATTCTTGGTGTCATGGTTTGCCTTTCCCTAAATACTAGAGCTCATCAGAAACTTTGCCTGATCTTCAATTAGCAATCATTGTAATGATTGCTTCATACATTAAACATTAACTAGCATCTCATGTAAACACTTACAGATTATCACCATTATCAACAGCATAAGGTAATGCAGTCCGTCCCCAGTAATCTTCAGACAAGACTTCAACACCTTGCTGAAGAAGAAGCCTGATGGTATTTTTTGATTTATGTCTTGCAGCAAGCATGAGGGCCATTCCAAAACAGCAGAGGGATAGTTTCACCTTTAGGAATGATAATGAAATTAGCTATTCTTGTTTATATTAACAGTTTCATGTTTTTCCTGACTCAGGAAAGTTGATCATTTACCCATGCTAACAGACATAAGCATCTGGAGTGCTCAAATATTCATCTTTCAAGATTAAATCCAAGGCTCAAATTAAAAAATGAAAAGACAGTCTCTTTTCCTTCTCAGGTAATACTTTATAGAATTTAATGTTTTTTTTTCAAGAGAGGGACTGTAAGAGAGAGAGAGAGGGAAAATCAATTGTATTTAGACTCCATTAAATCTGAGATTCCATTAAGTACATGGTGCTAGGGTTTTAACTTGTGTACATACACATGGCAGGCAAGCAACACAAAAATTAAACCAACACCAAAGCCCTAGTATTTAATGTTTTAATGCACTTTGTTCAGGCCAATTATTTGCAATATAAATGGATTTAAGAGAAAAGTTTTCTACTATTTCCTTTAGCTAAATTGATAGACTGCATTTCATATTCCATGGAGGGTGAAATGACTAAAACTGACCTTCATGATTCAAACAAAATATTGATATTATTGCTACTAATACTATTACTAATTATTTTAATATGAAAACATAATACCAGTGCAATTATTCTATAATACTAATAATATTAGTAATACTGATCATATTAAGTTACATTTGTTAAGCCTGTACTATGCAATAAACTAAATGCTACTGCATAAAATCTTGCCACCTCCCTTTTTGTATACATTATTCTCTGTTTTGCATCAAGATACATGTTTGATCACAGGTAATATTCCCAAGGTAACATAACTAAGAGGGAAAAAGCTCACCAGAAAAATAGCTCACAATTAAAATCATCCTTAGATGAATGTAAAGCCTACTTGTATTTCTATCAAATAACTATGAATTACCATGAGGGAAACATATTATTACTCACTTAAGGCTATTTTCCTTAACTCTGCCATGTGAGTTCAATATAATTTCTGGATATATTACAAATCATAAAGATTTTTGAACTTCATTAGCTAATATCAGTCAATAGTTATTTAGAGATACCCATATGTCAATATTCTTCAGGAATAACATTCAAAACACAAAATTATTTTCAACTCTGATTCATGCTTAATGAGGAATGTGAAGGCAAAGACAAAATAAGATATTTG
>PVKS010053301.1:0-10454 GCA_004027875.1 Aplodontia rufa
AAATAAAGACTTCACAAAATGCTATTCTTGGTAAATTTGATGGACTGTGATATTTTCTGTTGGGATCCATTGTATTCTGTTTCTTATTTTTAAAATATACTTGCCAAGCTAACCTGGATTTAACAACCAATGAACCACAACACTGGGAGACAGGCCTATGGAAATTGGACCATCTAACAAAATGGCAGCAGCACCTTAGTCTGGACTGGGTGTTTGGAATCCCAGTTTTGACTTTGGAATCCCAGTCCAAAAACACCACAGAGCCAAAGGAGATTAAGCTTCATTGATTTGGGGACTCATTAATGGGTCACAACCCATAGAATGATGAACACTAACAAAACCCAGATTTGTTGCTAGACTTCCTGTGGATTGCTAATTCCCAGATAGGGCCAGGAGAGACAGGAGCTACCAAGGTGCTCCCTAGCAGAGCCACTCAATCCTTGTGACATAAATTTTCACAATGTGTTCTTCTTTCCTTCCTCTTTTAAATGGTGACTTTAAAATCCAGGATGTGCTAATAAATAGAAATTTGTTCAGGGTTGGTGTGGTGACTCAGTGGTAGAGTGCTTGCCTGGAATGCACAGGGACCCAGGTTTGAACCCCAGCACCACATACACAGCTAAGTGTGAGAGAAACAAAAAACGAGATTAAAAAAAATGAATAAAGATTGATTCTCCCCGTCCCTCCCTCTCTCTCCTCCCCCTTCCCCTGACTCTCTTTAAAATAAAAAAAGAAATTTGTCCAAATCTCCTGGTAACTGGAGAAGAAATAGCTCTCTCAACGCTCACTTGAGGACAATGACAATGAATGCTCTTTGGAAGAGACTCTTTACGTGGGGAGAAGCGACTCCATTCCAGAGTGGACATCCAGCTGGGATAGACCTCATGTGACAGACCAGCCTGCTATGTGCATGTGTGTGATTGCAAACAGTTTTTTATCATCACCATGCAGGGATAAAAAGACCTTCCTTCATATATCTTAGGAAGCCACCATGGGGAGAAAAAAGTAAATAAATAAAAGCCTTAATAATGAGAGTTGAGCAATAGTATAAGTACATCCTTTGACTTCTGTTGAGAAAAACAGCAGGACATGTGAAATCAGAAAACCAACTTTCATAATTCCAGCCTTGCAGAGTTTGTTTCCCATCTGTTCAGAAACAGACTCTTAGCATCCCGTTTCCCAGCCTGCTCCGATTCCCCCCCCCGCCCCCCCGCAATGAACAGTGTCACACAGTCAGGCATGAACAGAAGTGGCAAAACCTTTTAACGACCAGCTCATTCTTGCCGATTTGAGTCAGAGCAGTGTCAGGAAGAAGGCAATGGGGTAACCATTCCTGAGTATGACTGAACTAACTGTGTCACGCAAACGTGATGGCTCAGGAATCAAGTTCAGGGTGGAGGAAGCAGTTACCCAGGCAGGAGGGGCTAAAACACCAAAGCACCCCCACCAGGCTGTCACAGAGAGGGAGATCCGCCCGCCCCACCTCCTCCCCAGGAACCTTCCTGCTCACACGCTTCATGGTTCTTTTATTCCCTCAAATCCAACAACCACGTTTCCTTTCATCTCAGAACAGGTGGGCGCTGGGGACAGATGAGAACACAGTGTAACTTTCCCTAGAATAATGTCCTCAATGCTGATTCTGTCACTTCCCCAGCAGTACCTTGTTTTCTGGGTGATGGTGTCGGGGACGGGGAAGGACAGCTACAAATACAGAACTGCCCAGAAAGAACAGAGCTCACAATGGCCCCAGCTGGAAAATGCTTTATGCCACTGCCAATCACCCAACAGTTAAACTCCCTCCTAATGTAAGGATTGTTCGTTTGATTTACTAAACACGACTGTACATTTCTTTATCTTGCATTCTCATGACAGCACTGGGAGAAAAAGCTCGTGGAAATTTTCCCATTTTATAGATGAAGAAACCAATTCGCCAAAGTGGAGTTTCAACTAGTACAACGCATCTAGTAGTGGCAGCACCAAGGCTTACACCAGGTGTAAGTCCAAGATCAAGTTTCTTTCTTCCGACTTGCCAGGTGAAGAGGAGTCCATGGGGTCTAAGAGGACAATAACAAGTGATGTGTGACAAGACATTCGGCCGGAGCATCCCTTTCTGATGGTCTAGATGACATTTCATTTCCAAGCCATAGGCAGTCACATTTCCTCCATGTTGCATGTTATTAAGCAACATTTGCCTAGAAAGCTTTATTTGGGATAAAGTAATTTTAAAAATAATTTTGGGATGAAGTGATTTAATCCTAAAGACCTACATGCTATTTTAATTTTGAGAAAGAATGTGCAATCTGTTTGTGACCTCTCTTGGGTTGTTTCAATTAATTTTAAAGAGACACTTTAAAACAGAGAAATATTCAGACACACATTCCACATCATGTGTAATGCTTTCCTAATGCAGAATATCTCAACGTCAGAGTCCAGGGAGATCCTGTGGGGAAATCACATGTGGTTTATATGACCTTTCCTTTGGGGACTATGAGGTTTCAATCTATTTACTTGCCCAGAAAACTCTAATCTGAGTATAGTCCATGTACTGGGCTATGAGTGAATGTTAGGGACACACTGACCTCTGCTCTCAAAGAGCTCATAGATGAGTGGAGAGGGCCAAGACACAGCTAGTGACTGACATTATTAAACAGCAGATAGTTCAGAGCTTGCATATGGGAAAGCAATAGACCCAGGTGTGGATCCTAGCCTCAGGGATCCTGGCTCAGACTCTGGACAAGATCAGAATCATGCAGAGTTAATTTTCTCATTTGTAGAAGCAGGTAATAATTGTAAAAAATAAGAAAAAAATCAGGTGTAAATTCAGGCGCATATGTTTATTGGGATTTGCTGCTCCCGGACCAAATTCACCTGCACTGCCATAATGAGGGCAGGCATGGGAAGTGATGGCGGGCAGGGAAATGGCATGCAGGGAAAAATGGCATGCAGGGAAAATGGTGCTGGACCTCGGCTGGGCAGCTGTATTTATACTTTTAGGGAAATGAGAGAGGTCAATGGGGTTGGTCTTTCAGAGATTGGCTGGTGGATCCGTCAATCCATTGGAGCTTGTCTGCCAGCATCTTGATTGGCTGTTCTTTCCGTGGACAAGCTGCCCTGTGCCCCTGCCCCTTAGCCAGCTGCCTTGGCCTCTGTCTTGACTGAAGCCATGACCCCAGCCAGCCACCATGACCACATGGCCATGTGACCTGGCTGAAGCCCTGCCCCCAGCCAGCCTAACAATAACAGTCTACCACCTAGGTTTCTTGTGAGGTTTAAACTAGCAAGAATGATGTATTAATCTGTTTCCTACTTCCCTAAAGAAATATGGAGGTTTGTTTAGTTCACAGTTTTGGACGCTAAAAGTTCAAATAGCATAGCCCTAGCTCTGGTAGGGGCCCCCTTGGCTGATGCCATCACTGTGGGAGTGCATGTGAGAGAAAGAAAGATCACAAGGCTAAACAGGAAGCCGGAGCACATCTGAGGTCCCATGAGAACCACAGCAATTCTTTCCAAGGTCAGTGCATGCCCCAAGGAGTTAGAGACCTCAAATTAGGCCCCACCACCTCTTAGCATTGCCACTGGGGACCAAGTTTCCAACCCATGAACCTTTGGGGGATGAGCTCAAAGCATACTACATATGTAAAAAGCTAGCCATTACTCAGAACCTAGGGAGAACTCAATGAGCAGCGGTCATCATTACGTGATGTGCTATGGAAGAAGCACTGACCCATCCTTAAGAAGATGATGACAAGGGTTTCCTAGAAAAGGGGGCATCAGAGCAAGGACAGGCTGCCTAGTGAGCAGTAAGTCTCCACTGCCAGGGCCCAGATTTTGCACAGCCCCCTCCCAGGGGACATTTAGCAATGCCACTTAGCTGACACTTTTGGCTGTCACAACTGGAGGTTGGGTACGACTGACATCTAATGGGTAGAAGTTAGTGATGCTACCAACATCCCACAATGGCCAAGATAGTCCAGCCACAAAGAATTTTCCTGCCCCATATGTGAATGAAACCCAGGCTGTGAAGCCCTGGAGCATGGATTCTGTAGTCTGAATGTCTACATTTGAATCCTGGCTCTGTCCTTTACTACTTGTATGACCTTAGGCAAGGGAATGAATTTTTCTGTGCCTCACTAAGCTCATTTGTAAATGAGGAAGTTAAGAAAATTTATTAAATGAGTTAATACTGATAATTGCCTAGAAGACTATAAGAACTACGCTACATTTAAATTCCAATGTCTAAGTCTTAAGTGATATTTCCCCCCACACCAGGAGTAATGACCTACTAAAACCCCACTCTTTCTATGCCCTACAGGGCTTCCAGGATGTTCACTCTTGATTCCACAGCATTCTAGCATTCAGTTCCTTTGGATTATACAGCTTCAGCCAAGTCTCCCCTGGTTTTCTTTAGCTCACATAGTCCGGTATCACTTAATATTCATATGCAAGATGCGTAAAACTGAAGCATGGCCCACTCCGGGGTACTCTGAGGCGGGGAGAGGCAGAGCCACAAGGAAGGGGTACTGTGTTCTCTGCTGCAAGTGCTGTTTTTACTGCTTTGGGTTTTCTCTTGACTTCTCTTTCCTTCCTTTTCCAGGCTTGTATCTCCAACACCCCCCATGACAAACCTCTGCTATTTTCTCAAGAGCTATTATAGTAAGACTTCACAGTTTCTTACTGCTCATGGACATTTTAAAGTACTGGTGCTTGAAAAGTTCAAGGATAGATGAAAAGTCAGATATTTCTAGAAATCTGTATCTTTTCTCTGATTAGAAAGGACATTCCAAACTGCTACTGCCTCTTTAAACCTCCCAACTCAAGATGGGTTTATGACTGTCTAGTCACTGAAAGGAAAATCTATAATCACCAACCCCTATGACAAGTGGGCTTAGATGGAGACTGTTCTAAGCAGGGAATTTTTTTTGTCTTTGAATGTTTCTCCTCTCTCTCTTTTTTTAATGAGAAGGAGGGGGGGGAGAGAGAGAGAGAATCAATTTTTATTTAGTTTTTCATGTGACTTTCATTGTTCTGAGACTTCATTGTGTATGTGGTGCTGGGGTTTGAAATTGCATCCTTGCAGGTGCATCCTTGGACATGCCAGGCAGGTGCCAAAGCTGCTGAGCCACCACTCCAGTCCCCTCTTTTTTCCCCTCCACTCTCTATTGTACATTTGTGATAATCGCAGTTTGCTTTCAGAATTTCATCTGCACTCCCTTCAAGATGTTTTGAATTTAGACAAGAATCCATCAAGGACCCAAAGCCTCATTCACTCATGGGCACAGTCCCCTGTCCTCCTGAAAAGATGGATTTTTCTTTCCTTCTTCCAAATCATCCTGCCATCCTGGGACTCATTTGTCTCAGTCCTTAGTCAAAAGAAACTTCCAAAAGCATGAACACCATCAAAAGGAGACCAAATTCAGAAATGGCAGACTATTCAAAATGGGATCAGAGTCCCACAGTACATGTGAGACACAACACAACATCAAGTTGTTGATTATTGTCTTTAAACAGTCCAAGCAAGGTCAACAGCATCACCATCAAAAAATATCTTATCTCTTGCCCACAACATTTCCCAAAGAGTCAAGGTCAATGAATCCACTATTTATAAAAACAAGGGATTATAAAGGATAGGTTTTTTCGTTCTACCTACTATTCTTATGAAGTGAGTCGTGGAACTGGAACTGATTATTGGGACAGAATTACATAATTTTGCAGTTTACATTCACTCAGAACTGATTTTATGAGATAAAAAAATATCCCATTATCACGGAGATTCCCTCTGTAAACATGTTATATGATTGTATGAAATGGACAGTATCAGATGAACAATAATACTTTTTTTATAAGCAAAAAATAAACTCAAAACTAATTCCCTGTTTTAAGTGAACACATAGGGCCTCCAAATAAGCAGAGCTGGCAAACTTGGTTTTTGTTTCTGCTGCTGCCTTCTCTCTTTGCTCCCCTTCCTCCTTCTCTTTACCAAAAAAAAAAAAAAAAAAACAAAAAACATTTTGGGATTCTGTCCCTGAAGTTATTAAATTTGAGTTTTGATAAAAATTAAATACTATTAAAATTTGAAATCTACTGTGACCCGTTTAAAAAAAAAAACGGCAGAGGTAGAGGAGGTAGGAAAAGTTTATTAGTGGCCCAAAGTCCTAAGCAAGAGTCATAGTCCAAATTCAGCATGTACTGCCTTTACAGTCATTGGGCAAAGAATATTTTTACATTTTTCAAGGGAGAATTTGCAACATATGTTGCCTCCAAAGTTTGAAATATAGTCTATTTAGTTCTTTACAGAAAAGATTTGCCAACCCCTCCTGTATAGTGACCTTTTTATTCCTAGCCTGAAAATATCACTAATCGGCTCATCTTCTGGTTATCAAATTTAGTTTACATTTTCTATTTACTCTATCATTTTTGTCTTAAATAGAGAGCATTGTTCCCTGGATTTATGGTTTTGTGGTAACTGACTTTCTATTGTCATTCATGCATTCCTATTTATTGAGTTTCTACATTAACCCAAGCACTGAGATGCTACTTAGGGCAAACTCAGCTGTGATTACCATCAGAGCCCCCAAAACCAGTGGCTTAAAGATATATTCAAACAGATACCAGGCTCATTAATGCTTCTTTAAAAAAAAACTTTTATAATAAATCTGTATTCTTGGTATTTTATAACTCAACAACTTCCTATGATTCCCTTTTGCCTAGAGAACAAACATAAATGAGTCAGCCTGATTAGCTAATAAAGGCATCCACAATTGTCTTTTTAATTTCTTCTCCCACTACTTCCCCACATGGGATTCAATATAGGATCAACTGGGCTATTAATTATAATCCAAACATAAGTTGTTCTTTCCTAAATTCAATCTATTAAACAGATCAATCTCATATCCTGGAAACATTCCAGCTATTTCCACTAAAAATAAAATGAGTTGGTAGAAAGCTTTTATGACTATTAGCTGCCAGATGTGGCCAACTATTTATACATAAGCTTTATTTAACTCAATGACGATTTCAGTCTCAAACGTTAAAAAGCAGTGAGTCGGGGCTAGCAGTTATGGTGCTCCCCTGACATGCGCAAGCATGCAGGTTTAAACCCCAGCACCACATACATAACAAAAGGTCCGAGCATCAAAGGCCACATGGAAAACTAAATAAAATTGATTCTGTCTTTCCTCTCTCTTAAAACTAAATAAAATTGATTCTGTCTTTCCTCTCTCTTTAAAAATAAATGAATAAAAACAAGAAGCAGTGAGTTCAGAACATTGAAGAAGTCTAAAGTGTTGGTTCTGGCACTCTGCAGAAAGCATAATCTTTGTCCTCAAAAGACACCAAAAATTAGAATCCAATCAGGTAAAAACTTGGATCTTTCAATGCTCCTCTTCCACATTCTCTCATCCATTCATCCTGTAAAGTTTATTGAGCAGGTACTGGGCATTCTTGATTCTGGCACATTCACCAACAGTTATAGTGGAAGAGCAATGACTGAAGTACACAGAGCATGCTGGGAGAACAGAGGACAGCCTCTTCTCATGACCAAGGTCAAGGGAGGAGAAGGCTAGCTGGAGGGAGGTGACTTTGGACCTCCAAAATTTGAAAAAGGAATCCAAGCAAAGAGTCAACTGGGAAATGTCTAGACTAGAATTCTGTTTATTTCAGCTATAGCTATGAAGATTATTGCTTTCTAGAAGCACTGTATTTCCCCCAAGAATGGAGGGAAGTGTTATAGAAAGGACTGGAGTTCTATTCTTTCATTTTCTTCTTACTAGACTGCATAGCTTGAAACATAGAATGTATCTTATGTATCTTGCTTTTTTTTTTAAGTCTTTTATCATAAGTGATAAATACAAGTAAAATATATATCCATGGGACTGTGAGAGTCCCAAATCATCCTCCATGGATTGTTAAATTGACAACTAGTCATTTTAAGAAAAAAATTCAACTGTAAATGAACTTAAAGGAGATGTCATGATGGTGGCTTGAAAATGTAAGCTAATGAATTACTTTAAGATGTCTCTTTGTGGGCAGGGGATGTAGTTTAGTAGTAGAGCACTTGCCCAGCACGCACTAGGGTTCAATCCCCAGTACTGGGGTAGGGGGTGGAGTTCCTTTGTGCTGTTAATGCTGTAGGATATATTCTAGGGAGACATGTGATGGTTTTAAAATGTGCACTTTAGAGCCAAACTTTCGAGGTTCAAATTCCACTTTTTATATCTCCTAGTCATGTGATGTGGACAAGCTGCTCAACCATCCCTCAGTTTCTTCATGCATAGGATGGGGAATAACTATAGTGCCCACCTCACTGGGCCATTGTGAGAACTTAATAAATGAAAGCTGTTTAACTAAGTGTTTGATAGACTTTCCACATTATTAAATCAATGAACAGCTTCTTCCAGTGAGATTTTGCCAAGGCCCATAGCATGTTACTTCTTCCAAGTCCTGAAATGCTGTCAGCGTGGAGGGATAAGAATTAAATGTAGTGAGGCAGCAGATCACATCCAGGTCATTCTGGAGAGTCAACTGGGCCCTTAGTGAGTTCTTACTGCAGTTGTATTTTTCGTTGGAACAGATGCTTCCACAACTTGTCCCACCAAGAGCTGAAGCAGCAAGGAAGGTACAGCAGCGATCCACTTCTCCCATGGTGTATTCAATTCAAATGTCCACAATCGATTTGCAAGCTCCTGTATTTAGTCTTTGTCACATAATACTCATAGGTGCCCTGTATTCTGCTGAGCCAGCAACTGCTTTAGATAATACCACTCTTTTTATGCGTGGGTGTTACTTCCCCAACCTTTACACTTGACTTCCTCCAGGTTTAACTTGCTTTCCCTTCTCACGAGGTACTGAGAGAGTAATATATATACAGCCAGCCCCTCAAAACTTCTCAGGAAAATGATGACTAAATGAATAGATGAGACCCCTGAGATAAAGCGAGTAGTGCTTATTTTGTTTTTCTGCCTATCTATATAGTGAAAGAGAATTCATCATCTGAGTGTAAACAGTGCTCCAATGGGGTCACCTACTCATTATCTGGAAAGCCTGAGGATTTATCTAGCATAGTTGATAAAAAAAATAAAAATCTCTGTGGTCCGCTCTAGGCTATAAAACACATCATTAGGTGTTCTACTCAATATTGCTAAGATCCCATAGAGGAAATTAAATGTCACAAAATGCCCTTATTCATAGGAGCTGGTAAAATTGTTCTTCACAGAGTACACAGCAGCCTAAAGAATACCATATGAGAGAGAAGAGCACATAAAGATATGGTATGAGGTCAGAGACCTAGGAAGACTTCTTAGGAGGGTGATTAATTTTATGTGTCAATTGATTTGACTAAGACATATCCAGAGGGCTGGTAAACCTGAGTGTGTCTGTGAGGGTGTTTCTGGAAGAGATTATCAATTGAATCAGTGGACTAAGTAAAGATTTACCTTCACTAGTGTAGGCAGGAATCATCCAATCTGTTAAGGGTCCAAGTAAATGGGCTGGAGCAGTGGCTCGGTGGTTACGGTGTTTGCCCGGCATGTGCAAGCACACAATGAAGCATCAGAGCAATGAAAGCCATGTGAAAAACTAAAGATTGATTCTGTCTGTCCGTCTCTCTCTCTCACTGTCCTTCTCTTAAAAAAAAAAAGGGGGGGGTCCAAGTTGAACACAAAAAGAGCTGAAGAGCCTTTTCCCCCACTCCACCTTTTTGAGCTGGGACATCCATCTTCTTTTGCCCTTGAACGTTGGCTCTCCTGATTCTCAAGCTGTTGGACTCTGGATCTTACACAAGAACCTTGCCTTCACTCCAGTTCTCAGGCCGTTGGCTTTGGACATGGGGTTACACCACTGACTCCCAGGGGTCTAAGGCCTTTGGACTCAGACTGAAGTATACCTCTGGCTCTCCTGGTTCTCTGACTTGAAGACAGTATATTGTGGGACTGTCCATCCTCATAAGCCATAATCACATGAGCCAATTCCCATAATAAAATCTGGTTGTGTGTATGGTTGGGCTTTGAGGTGTCGCCCAGTGCTTCTGTGTTAATGCAGGAATATTCTAAGGTGAAACTATTGGACTGTGAGAACTATACCCTAATCACTCCATCCTAGTTTGGATGGACTAACTGGGTGGTAACTGTAGGGAGGTGTGGCATGGCTGGAGGAGGTGGGTCACTGCGGGCATGCCCTGGAAGGTCCACCTTGCCTATAGTCCCCTCCCCTTTATCTCTCTGCTTCCCAGCCACCATGAGCTGAGCAGCTTTCCTCCACCCTGCCCTTCTGCCATGAGATTCTGCTCCACCTTAGGCTCAGAGCAATGGAATCCATTCACCATGGACTGAACCTCAGAGACCATGAGCCAAAATGACTTTCCCTCAAGTTGTTATCAGATATTTTGGTCACAGTGACAAAAAAAGGTAACTAACACTATAAATATGTGTGTATACATATACATATATATATGTGTGTGT
>PVKS010053302.1:0-10450 GCA_004027875.1 Aplodontia rufa
AAATGGGCCACGGATCTTAAAAGAAACTTCTCACCAGTGGAAGTCCAGAAAGCCCAAAAATATATGAGAAAATGCTCTACATCATTAGCTATAAGGGAAATGCAAACCAAAACTTCAATGAGATACCACCTCACTCCTGGTGGAGTGGCAAAAATGAAAAATTCAAACAACAACAGATGCTGGAGGGGCTATGGGAAAAGAGGAGCACTGTTATACTGCTGGTGGGACTGCATACTGGTTCAGCCACTATGGAAAGCAGTGTGGAGAATCCTCGAAAAATTAAAGATGGAACCACATTATGACCCAGCTATCCCACTCCTGGGTATTTTCCCAAAAGAGTTAGAATCAGCATATTATAGTGATATAGCTTCATTAATGTTTATAGCAGCTCAATTTACTATAGCTAGACTATGAAACCAACCCAGATGCCCCTCACTCTATGAGTGGATACAAAACTTTGGTACATATATACAATGGAATACTACTCATCCATTAGAGAAGAAGATATCATGGCTTTTGCAGCCAAATGGATGGAGATGGAAACAATTATGTTAAGTGAAGTATCCCAATCTAAGAGACTCAAGGGCCGAAAGGTTTCTCTCATCTGTGGAAGCTAGAATACATGAGAAAGCAGTATGTTAGATGGCTAGGCTAATAATAACTTCAAACTGTATGATTCTCAACGTAACAGGGAGATGACTCCTTAGGATACTTGGAGGTGTAGGGAGGGGACAGGGGGAGGGTGTAGGAAGAACTCCTAGGAAACTGGAGAATGGGAATATGGGGGAATCATCTCAGAAGGAGATCTCTGTCCTCCACAAGATATCCATTTAACTCTGGAGTTCTTCTGGGGGAAACAGCAACAGGTGGAACCCAAGCTGGGCATCCATGATATGGCATTAGCCCAGGATAACTAAGTATATATACATTGGTTCTTGAATGTTTGATAATGTTTCCCCCTCAATTGTATGTCTATATCCATCTAATTAAAAAAAAATATATATATATACAGAAGGATTATACAGATTAAATGCAAATACTAAACCATTTCATTTAAGAGACTGCAGCATCCACAGATTATGGAATTCCTGGGGAAAAAGGGGCTTGGAAAAAATACCCCACGGCGCGGAGAGATGACTATAGTGTTTTATTTTTTTTAAGAGAGAGAGGGACAGTGAGAGAAAATTATTTTATTAATTTTTTCATGTGGCTTTGGTTGCTCTGACACTTTGTTAAGTATGTGGCACAAGGGTTTGAAACCATACCCTCACACATGCTAGACAATTGCCATAACCTCCAAGCCACTGCTCCAGCTCCTGACTGTAGTTTTTTAAATCTTCCTTCTTTTATACCTCTTTATTAACTTCATATATTCTTATATTTTTCTAAAGAGAGAGAGAGGGAGAGGGAGAGAAAGAGAAAATCAATTATATTTAGTTTTTCATCTGGTTTTCATTGCTCCAACACTTGTGGTTGTGTATGTGGTGCTAGGGTTCAAACCCGGATCCCTGCACATCAGGCAAGCATGGCACCGCTGAGCCACTCCTCCATCTCCAACTTCCTATATTCTTAATTATCTGTTTTAAAGGCTAAACTATAAAATTAATCAGATTTAAAGGGTATTTTTAAGATGCTGTAAAATCTTACCATCTACTTTTTCAATCATCATCTTTTATCACCATTTACTATTTATCATGTGCCAGGACTTCCTGCATTCTATCTAATTTATTTCTCACAATTCTACTAAGAAAGGAAATATTATCCCTCCCTAGAATAGAGATGAGGAAACTGAAACTTGAGGAGATTGGGTAATCTGTCATTGGTCACATAAACACAAAATTGTAGAGCTAAGTTCTGAGCACAGATCTATCTGTTGCCAGAGCCTGTGCTTAGTGATTAGACAACACTGTCCGTCAGTCTTCAGGATTTAAGGAAGACAGTCAAATGATAGCAGACATGACTGTCAATATTTTTTTTAAAAGAAAAATAAGCAAATTATTTCAGAGAATATTGCCTACTACTCAAAATTTTATCAAAGACATTTTCTGAGTCCTGAATGAGAACACATTTATAATGAAAAAAATAATTCAATCAAGAAGACATTTGAGGGGCTGGAGCAGTGGCTCAGTGGTTACAGTGCTTGCCTGGCATGTGTGAGGATGCAATTTCAAAACCCATTACCATGTACACAACAAAGTGTCATCGATGAAAGCCACATGAAAAACCGAAGTTGATTTTTTCTCACTCTCATTGTCCCTCTCTCTGTTTAAATAAAAAAAAAGAAGGCAAAAAAACCTCTATATATTCTATTTATTTAAAGAAACACAAAGAAGAATTTGTAGATATAGCATATTGTCTGAAGGATGTTATGTGTCTTCAACAAGGAGACAGATACTCAAAGAAAAGACCTTTAAAATAGAGAAAAAATAAAATTTATGGGGCTGGAGTAGTGCCTTAACAGTTATGGTGCTTGCCTGGCATGTGTGAGGATGTGGGTTCAAATCCCAGCAAAATGTACACAACAACGTGTTGGACCAATGAAATCCACATAAAAAATTAAATACAACTGATTCTTTCTCTCTGACTGTCCCTGTCTCCCTCTCTCTCTTTAAAATATAAACATTTATGCTTTAATCTGAAATAAAATTTAGATATGTATTTTTATATTTTTATAATTATCTGCTTTAGTATTTTCAATTATTAACTATTGATCCTGATAATATCAAATAAGGTTTCTATGATATATACAGCTTTTCTCATGCAAATTTGAATGGGGAGAGATCCATTATGAATCTCAGGTTAAGAAACCATGTTCTCAGGGTTGGGGATTCAGCTCAGTGGCAGAGCGCTTGCCTAGCATGCGCAACAGCCGAGGGCGGAAAAAAAAGAAACCATGTCCTCTTTATAATATATTCTGCCAAATATTACATGTAACATTGCTATATTACAGTCAATAGAAAAGCAAGGATTTAAGTAATAATCATATAATGTAGAAGAACTTATAGGGAATAAATATTAACATCTCTTGTATTATACAAACTTTTATTTGAAGCTCAGCAATTCTTTTTTCCTTTTGTAAAAATAAAATTTAATATCTTACTTTCAAAAATCAGATGCAAACTATATTATAGGTATCTGTGCATTCACCAATTGAGTTTTTTCTATCTCTATATACATATGGAAAGATGTCTAGAAGAATATTCTATCAAATTTTGACACATACTTATGGATAGAAGTACTGTGAGTGATTATTTTTCTTCTGAACTTTTCTTTCTATGTTTATATTATTTAAGGATGAGTAGGTATCATTTTGACCAAAAAAAGACCACAAAGTAATTATTCTAAAGAGAAAAAATATGCAATCAGTGGCAGCACCATCCACTGGGAACAGTAATAGAAAATCATGATATCTGCAGCTGAGTGAGATCCTGAAAAAGTCAGTCACTATGAAACTTCCCTTGATCACAATTTCCTCATCAGCAAATGAGAAAATATGAACACTGAATTAAATGACCTCAAAGTTTTCTTTGAACATCAATATGTTATTAAGTGGCTAATCCCAAATAAATTCTTAGAGAGTTTGAAAAATAAATTTATATTTTATTAATCAATTATCTCAAGAATTAGATTTAATGCTCTCTTCCTTTGTTATAAACTTTTATAGCTTGATCACATTTCAAATTTTACACCTGATATCTTTTGATATTCTCAAAATACTGAGTAGGCAGTTTTGTCTACATCATTAAGCTCTCCTTCTCAATCTGAACACATGTTAAAAATGAAATATTAAGTAAAACTATTCAAATCATTAGGATAATGTTTGGATTTGTAGGTAAGGTCACAAGAAAATGAAGAAACAGCTGTAAGAAGCATTTACACACGGTGTTCCCTTGTTCCGGGTGGTTTCACAATTCAGTTTATATATGTCTATGTATATTTATTAACTTTCAGAAGCCTCTGTAATCTGTCAATTAATTATTTCTTGCATTATGTTAATCTTCTGAAACAACAGCTGCTAGGTGTACTTTTTTGTAAATTAAAAATTGAATCTTATATGGAAGCAATGGATCAGTATTTCTGCTCACAAATTCTAATTCAGTGTCTCTGAGCTTAGTTCTCAAGCTTGCACTTATATTCTTTAAATGCATTTAAACAAATTCATCCTATTTGTGATGATCACGTAATTAAGAATGACATTTTCCAGGACAAGATGCTAATGTAATTTTGCCAACAGAAGTTGATACCGGTTATATGTTTACAAAAATTAAATATTGCAAGTATTGTGCAACATTTAAATATTCTCACACTGAGAGCTTAAAAATAGTGAAAGATTGCTATCACTTAAAAAAGAACTTACCTTTGCAATTGTTATTGACTGAGCTGGGTAGCTAACAGTTGCTCCTAAAGCAGCTAGTCCTAGTGGATAAGCAACCTTCTTAAATCTAGAACCTATAAAATTCAAACAAATTATTAAATTCCAAATAGATGCCACCAGAGACTTGAATTTCTTATACTGTAACATTTCCTTTGCTGCCTTTAAAGATATCATCCTCTGTTAAACTATAATACCAATCAAGATGATACCTAAAATGACCTTAAGGATCTCAATTCAGTTAATACCCTTTAACTATTAAATACAATTTAAGAGAAGTGTTCTCAATCTAATAGTAATAATTACCTACATTATATAAATTGATAATTTCTTTCTTTTTTTAAGCTAGGTATCTTTTCACGCCCTAAGAAACTCAAAAGTTCTTTTTAATTTATTTTATTAGTGCATTATAGTTGTACATGGATTAGAAACACAGAACAAAAATGCAATATATGAATATTTATGAGATACAGTTGCAAAATACTACATAAGATATTTGAACAAGCTGTACTGCATGCTTTTACAAAAATGTCAATGTTTAATTCTATTGTCAAATATGTCAAAGAATAATAAGAGATGATAGGAAGAGAGGAGAAGGGGAAAATTTAGAAACTCAAAGTTCTAACCACACTTTTTTCAAATACTTAATAAAGCATGATAATATATAGAATCAATCAAACTACTGTGTTTGTGAGACAATGTTAATGGTGAAATCGACTCTCTTATATGTTATTTTTTTTTATTAATACTTAGGAAGATGAATGACCCAACTAACTAATCAGCTAAGGACTTTAAAAGGTACATAACTTCTTCATATCACTGATTTAGAATACTAAATAATTCCACAATTTAATGTAATTAATGAGTTTCCAAAAGCGCCTTAACTAAGCATCTAAGAATCAATTTTCATAGCATTTTGGAGAGCAAAACCCTTTCCAAAAATGTTCCAAATAGAATCTAAGTAGGAATACTTCAATATACAAAACTTGTAAACTTTGAGCTAAGTACTGTACCTTGTTTATGTGGCTTATTCCTTTTTCTCTATTCACCTCTAAACACTTCCATGGAACCCTAGGTCATGTAAAATAGTTAGAAATCCACTACTCTCAGCTAAAACTTAGGTCCATCGGATAATTTGTTCAAAATGATATGTACGTTAGGGCTGGAGCGGTAGCTCAGCAGTTACTGCACTTGCCCAGCATGCATGACTACACAAGCTCAAATCCCAGCACCATGTATGCAACTAAGTGTTGGAGCAATGAAGACCACATGAAAAACTAAATAAAAATTGATTCTCTCAGTCTCTCTCTTTCTCTCTCTCATTGTCCCTCTCTCTTTAAAAAATTGATATGTATGTAAAGTGCTTCACTGGGTATCATGGACTCTGCAAATATGACTGGGCTATTATATGATGAGATTTTAAGTTGGGCTAAGTACTCTTTTGTTCATTCAAACACCTTTTGCAACCCCTAATTGACAGTGGAATGAAACTAACCAAATTATCCCATGTACACATTAGATTTCACCTTTATGTATATCCACAAGGCACTAAAAAAATATAATAGAAGAAAGACCAAGTAAAGGGAACAAGGGGAGGGAAGAGGGGAGGAAAAGGAGAAGTACTGGGCACCAAATTGGAGTAAATTATATCCAATGTTTGTATGTCAAAATGAACCCCAATATTAAATATAACTATAATACATTAGAAATTAAAGAATAAAAAATAAACAGCTTATCTGACTTGTCAATACAGACAAAGGTAAAAAAAAAATACCTAGCAATATTTGCAGGCAACTTTTGTATGATAGAGAAGGTTAAAAACAAGAGATATTTCTCCATCTGGTTTGATTATTATTAAAAGCCTTTACAGTTATGCCTACTATAGACTGAACTTGAGGGAGGTCATTAGACAAGCTGCTTGAATCTCTAGTGCAATTTTTCTTCATGTTTAAACTGTTTTATGTCATATGAGGAAAAAGAGTATAAGTTAATTAAAACATGTCCTATTTTGCTCTTTTAGTTCTGCTCAGTATTATGCAAGTATTTATTGCCTAGTTTTGATTTTATAGTCCTAATATCTCATGATAGTTCCTTTGGCTCACCAAATTCCTCCAACTTTGCTGCTTCTAAACTTGGCAGGTAGCATTTTTTTCCTTGATGTATCATTTTGAAGATTAAAAGACTTGTACTCATCTTCCTTTTACCTGATAACAAGTCAGTCCCTAAGAAAATAAATTGCCTTTAAGTCCAATAGTGTGCTACTCCAATAATTAAGAAAGGACTCTAGACACAACTACTAACTAGCTATGTATTGTGTACTGGGAAACTATGAAGTGATTTCCTTTCCTTGGACCTCTATCTGTAGCATAACAGGGTTAGATGAATAACAGCTTTCAATTTTTTTTTACTATGACTCCTATTAAGAAACAAATTTTATATTGTGACTTATGACCTATGGCATACACACACACACCTCACTGAAACAAAAGTTTCATGATATTTACCCAAATTAAATATAAAGGACTCTGTTCTTTGCTATTCTCTATTTTATCTTTTAATAAAATGCTTTCTTAGATCTACTACATTTATTCCACTACTTGCTAGTAGCCTGAAATGTTCAGTCTAAAAACCATCCATTAGATTATTCTTGCCTTGACATTTGGAAAGAAAGTGAATGACCTAAGGAACAATTAAGTAACATTTTGGAAAATTTCCTTCAAAATTTAGGGGGAAGCAGACAGAGGGAAGGGAGGTTGGATAGTGGTTGCCAGAACAGTTGGATAAAAGTAAATTCTACTGTTCTATTGTTCCATAGCACAGCAAGTGACTATAGTTTACAAAATCCTATTATATACTTCATGAATAACTAGGAAAGAGGAGTTTGAGGTGTATAAACATAAAAATGATGAGATGGAAGAAAATATTAATTACTGATTTGACCCATATTATAGGAGTAATGCAACATCATACTTTACTGCAATCACATGCGCAATTATTATGTACTAATCAAAAAAATTAAGTGTTTAAGGAGATGGAAATGTTAACTACCCTGATTTGATCATTATACCACACAATATATACACGTATCCATCTCTCAAATTATCACACTATACCTCAAAAATTCATACAATTAAAATTATAAATAAAATACATAAAAATCATAAAGATTAATATTTTTGAGTCCTATTGTTACATATGGTAATCTTGGTTTTAAAATATTTCCTACTGAATAATGCACAATGCATAATGAATTAGAAGTTGCTCATGTTTTAGAAAAGAAATGGGACACAGGCATTATTATTACCTATAGAGAGAGTGTTAGGTATACTGGGAAAAGATATATGGGTTAGTTAGAATGCTGAAATTTTCTTAAAAATGCACAAAGTTCTGGTACCCAAGTAGGCATACTTGATTTAAAGTTGTTTTTAGGATTATGTATATGGACAAACCAATCACAATATGATACCACCTTCCAGACTAGTTCAGAGCTCTGCTTTCCAAACGTAAGTAATTTAGTTTGGGGACAATGCTCAGCAAACAGGGTGTGGACAGAGGATGGATGGAAAGTGACCAAAATGGTTACTAACCAGAGAACTATACTAGCTTAAAAAGGTCTTAGGTGGTGAGGCAAAAGAGTAATGCCTATTGAGAGAAATCCATGCCCAGAAGCAGAATATGGCCATGCTCATCCAACAGGATCCTTTAAGAGTGTGGAGACAAAGAATTAACATATGATCACTATCATTAGAAAAGTCTGCTGGCAAGGAGTTCCCTATAATGATGCAAAACATTTGCTAAACAAGAATGGTTCACTGTGCCTAAACTGTACAAATAATATGGTTTATGCTGAATACCTGCTTTATTTCTAAAAGTCTGAAATTTTGGTACATGCTAGGTAGACACTGTTTATATAACCAGCCCTCAAACTTGGGTCTCTCAGCCTGTAGTTGGTACTTAACCCTTATTGACAACATCTCATTCACACTGTTATAACTCAATACTGGAGAAATTAAGCATATCCAGGGTGACTCCACTGGGAAAGGACTCCTGGAATTTTATCCCTGATTTCTTCTAAACTTTACACTATATACCTTTCCCTTTTGGTGATTTTACTCTTAACCATTTCACTGTGTTACATATGAGCCATGAGTATTAACACATGCTGAGCCCTGGAAGTCTTTCTAGCTAGCCACCAAACTGAGGCATGGTCTTATGGAGCTTCTACACAAGTGCTATAGTGATAAGGAAGGGCATATAGTTGGTAGAGACACAGAGTATAAAAAAGGAACAAATAAATATAACATATCAAGTCTCAAAATGAACAAGAGTAGTGAGCTAAGTTATCTGCTTTCACAAATTACATTCTGAGCTAGCTAAGTTGGTCCCAAATACCTTGGTCTAGAAGAGACTAAGAATTAATCAAATTTTATCTGAGATAGCATCTCTATCTCAGATTCTTAACATAACACTCAGAATATGTGTAGTCATGATTAACGAAAGTAGTTTAAATGCATAGTTTACATTTTTACATTAACATAAAACGCTCAAGAACATTTTTTGGTAGTTAGTGACTATTTCCTCAGAACCATTTGTCTGTTTTCTGTAACTACAATTTGTCATCTAACAATGTCATCTAAACAGAAACACACAGATTGGCTTCTTTCACCCAGATTCATCAAGATTGCTGTATATGTCAAGATCTCCTTCCTTTTTGTTGTTGAATAGTTTTCATTTGTATGGATATGCCACACTTTATCCATTTCCTTGTTGACAAACCACTGGATTACTTCTAGATTTATGTGATTATGAACAGAGCCACTACAAACTTTTACGAACAGGTTTTAATTTCATTAGTTTTGTTTATTTTTATATCTAGTTCATGATTCTTAGGTATTTTAGAAAATCCCAGGAATACGTGCATAGATACCCTTTCATATATAATTCTGTGGAGCTTCTGAATTCCTGAGTCTATTTAATGGCTACAGATAGACCAGACATTTATTAGACATTATTAATGTAATATTTAATGGGTATCACAAGCATCTCCCTTCTTCCCTTTATTCTTAATGATTTTATTAGTGCAATATAGTTTTACATAACTGTGGGTTTTATTTTGACATATTCATAAATACATATAACATAATTTGGTCCATTTCAATTTCCAGTACTATCTTCTTTCTTCCCATCCTCCCTCCCCTGATCCTCTTCCTCTCTACTCTATTGTCTTCTTACTATTAATTTATTTTCAATTGCTACATTATAATTATAAATAAAATTAGATTTCATAGTGATATATTCATACATGCACATAGCATAATTTGGTCAATTTCAGGTTTCTCATTTCTCCAGGGTTCATACCCAGGAGTGGAATTGCTAGGTTGCATGGTAAGAGTATGTTTTACTTTAAGAAAAACTATCAAAACTGTTTTTCAGATTGGCTATATCATTTTGCACTTTACAAGTAGCATATGAGAATTTTAGCTGCTCTCCATTCTTGACTACCGTAAGGTTGGTCTTGTAAGTTTTAGACGTTTTAATAGTTGTGTCACGGTATCTCATTGTGGTTTTCATCTGCGTTTCCCTAATGATTTAATGAGATCAAAAACTTTACAATTCTTCATAAAAGAAAACATAATGTACTACAGAATCTAAAAAGTTTTTATAGTAACCTATCCTGATATATTATTCAATAAAGGCTATGATATTTTGTCATCAAAGTAAAATATAGAAATTGATATAATGGCATTGAGAAGTTATGTTTTGAAAACCTACCTTTTCTTGCTGAAACCAAGCCTGCCAATCCTGAAACTGTAATCACTCCCATTTTTGGAAGAAAATCTTGAGGAGGATTCTTCACATAGACATATGCATCTCAAGAAATCAGTTAAAAATTAATATAAATGACTGACTACAATTGGGCATTTTGTATAGGTATAATGCAGAAAGATTAAAGAGATTAGTTTCTTAATGGTGGATAATAAGATAATACTGGATGTAGTTTAAACACTCTTAAAAAAAACTATACAAAATGATTATATCAGCAAAAACCTAAAATGTTAGCTATACTCATTACAAAAC